>CAJNDS010002328.1:478538-489531 GCA_905221605.1 Symbiodinium natans
GAGTGGGGGGTGAGAGGGGAAGTGGAGAGGTAGGTGGAGGAGGTGAGGTAAGTGGAAAGTGGCTGGAGAAAAAGTGGCAAGGGCAAGTGAGGTAAGTGGGAAGTAGGTTGCGTGGGGTGCGGTGGGGGGTGGGGCGGGGGGGTTGGGCGGTGGGGTGGAGCCCATGGGCCGGAAGGCCATGGGTCCATGACAAGCGTGGGCGGCGGGGCAGGGTGCGTGCGGGGTGGGGGGGGTTGGGGGTGAGGGGCATGCGGGGTGTGTGGGGGGCTTGGGCAAGGGAAGGAGCGGGGGGCGGGTGCGTGGGTGGTGGGGGTAGGGCAAGCGGGCGGGCATGCACTGGGAGGAGCCATGGGTCCATGAGAAGCATGGCGGGGTGCGTGGGGGGCTTGGGCAAGGGAAGGAGCGGGGTGCGTGGGTGGTGGGGGTAGGGCAAGAGGGGGGGCATGCACCGGGGGCGGGTCGAGCTTTGGATGGGGTGGAGTAGGTGGTAGGGGTAATGGGTCTTCACTGACGCCGCCCCGCTAGGGGTCGGCGGATTATATATATATATATGTATAACACACACACACACACACACACACCCCTTTGTAGGCCTTTTCATCCTTGTTCCGTGCCTCGAGCAGTGGTCCCGCCAACGCATCTCTTTCGCATTCTCGGAGATTCTTCGGCCCTCCAAGATGTCCGTTTCCGTGATAAACCTTGATCGAACTTTTCCGCGACATGTACATGAACTGAAGATTAGTTTGCTCGTTCTGCAAGCAGTCTTTGCCCTCAGCTCTTCTACCAAATCCAACTCAGTGATAGTGCCTGCCCAGCGTCTGTTGTCTCTGGACATCTAGACCGCAGTTTCGTCGATGGCCTTCCAAGCTGGGGTTGGCACCGCAGCGTACGCAGGCTCAAGTCCTGGGCCGCCTTGTATGCTTTCTGAACACTTGACTACTATGTCCCCAAAGAGTCGGACGGATTGGACTGCGAGAATCGATGTCCGCTGCTGTGGGCACCTTCAGCTAGTTGCATGCGTACTCCGCCCGGGCCTGACACCTTCACATCGTTGCGTTCTTCTCTTCCGCCGAAGTGCTCTTGCCCTTTATATCCCTTTATCGTCTCTGAAGGATGTGATGCCTCATCTCACTCGTCGGCCAGCGGGCTGATCAGTTGGTTCAGATCGCTGCAGCTCGCCATGTTGCTCATCGCGTAGCCCAGCTGTAGGCGCTGTAGGATTTGCTGGACAAAGTGGTGATGCAGGTGAGAAGTCTCCCTTCATCTCTCTGCCCCACATCCCCGCACTCAGGGGTACTACACGCAAAATGTTTCTGAGTGCCTTCGCAAGTCCAGCTCTTGCTTTGGAAGTCCGACCCATGGCAGCAGTGAGGAGCCTCTTCCGAGCAGCACGGCGACCTCAATGGAGATCGCGGCCGGAGCTCATGTTGCCGATGCGATGCGGACTTTGGAGCGATTTGTTCACAAGGCTACCGAGGAGGCTCTGTCACTAAGCGCGGTTCCAGAACCCGGTTTGAGTTATTTGACTATGTCTGACTTGCCAAAATGTCAAACGTATTGTGGCAGCTTGGAACAACTCAGGAAAAAGACCGTTACGCTGCTTGAGCATTCCCTCCAGGGCATCAGTTATGACGACATGCTGTCCAGAGTCCTGGCATAACCCGTCTCTAGATGTACACTGGATGTATACTGTTGAAACAACCTTCCCAGCAGTAGTTGGCCATGCCCGGGCCCTCAAAGTGGCAACGCCGAAGGTAAACGTAAACATGTTGGATGTGTGGGCTGTGATCTCGAAGGATCTTGGATAAGCAGAACCTCAGCACCAGGTTCACCCCACCACCCTCAAGCCAACAAATTGAGAACCATGGAACTGCAAGTAGCTACTACAAGTAGTGTAGGCAGTCCCGAGCGGCCTCGACAAGCATAGCCTGCCGAAGCTCGCCCGAGCCATGCAGTCTTAGCATTGCCTTGTAACAGCGTGGCACGAAGCTTTGGCCCGTCATTGAGGCCATCATGTCAGTAACCTGGGTATCTGTGCATACATACAGCGCATGCCTGCATTCCGGCGCAGTATTCAAGTTAAGGATTCGAACGTCCGCATTGGCCTCGGGCCAGACACCGTGGATCCAACCCTGCAGATTACGAAGAGGGCTTGGAGCATGTCGGCAAAGTGCCATCACTATTTGACAGGCAGGTGTCGCATGGCCGGGCGAACAGGCGAGATGGGCATGTGCCTTGCAGATCAAATGGTGGCTCTCAAAGGACATCCTTACAGGTGCAAGGCACCTCCAGTGACCGCAGAAGTAGCGCTGACACGACCGGCCCGGTCGGTGTCCGCACCACTCAAAGCTCGGGAAACTCTGACTTTGAGCACATGGGGCCGCTTGGGACGGCCAGACAGTTTTGAGGCATGCCTCTTCGCCTCTTCGCCTCTTAGCGTGTTTCACCAGAGCGTCGCTCGCAAAGCGCGGGGCATGTTTACCATGAGAAGGCCGTGAGTAGACTCTCATGCTTTTTTCCTAAGTCTCAACACCCTAGGTGTTCACAGGCACGGGCGTCGGCGCATCAATCAGCAGCTCGAAATGGGTTTCAGCCGTGACATGCCGTGACGGGGCTACATGACATGCCAGCAAGGTTGCCAGCTTCCTTCAAGCGTGCAGTTGTGATTCCTGCAGGCATCCGCCGCGAGGGCGCCAGTTGTTCCTTCGGCTTTTTGCTTGACTCCCAGTGTGCACCGACATTTGACGTGCCCGCAGTGAGTAGCAGTCTTGAAGCCATTCATAGCTTTCTCTCTACGCAAGCTGCCAGAGTATTAAGACCAAAATACAAATATGTTGAGATGCGAAATTGGGTGAATAACGAGCTTGCCACGACCAAGCTGGTCCTCCACTCCCCACTCCCACTGACCAAGCGTCAAATCCAGAGAGTGGCCCTGACGGGCCTGAAAACCTTGAAGCCCAGACACGAAACCCTGAGACTGCCCTGCATTGCGACCCAGTCAGCGAGGCAGGTGGCAAAAAATCAATCCCTCAAGCCTGAACCCTCAGTGACCCTCAGCCCCACACCATCCCCCAAACGTGCGAAAGCCCAAACCCCTTCAACCCCTAAGCCGCATTACGCTCGTACTGTCTTATGTTGTAGGACCTGGTAGGATGTTGCACCTGGCGGTTCACGCGCACTGTGGCACTTATATGTAGGGTTACAAGTAGGGTGGCTGTGCTTACAACGTTACTTAGGGTACTAACCCTACTTAGAAGATCTTAGAAGTAGGTATGAACCGCCAAGCAGGAGTTGCCTTTGAAGAGCCTGGGTGGAGGGTGCAGTAATTTGCTGCGCGTTTCGGTTCGATGCTTTGTCGGCTTTTTTTTTTGTCAGGCGTAGCGGGGGATAACGGTGCTTGCTTGAATGCAGAAAAAGGTCGTGGGAAGGTTAGGGATCATCGGCGAAATGAGGAAACGAGACAGCACGTGACACTATTGCTAAGTCCATGTGGTCCTGGCATGTCCTGGCCTGCTGCGTGGGAGGTGATAGGCCCAGTCAGAGTTGCCGCTTGACAAGGTCTGCGCAACGTCTGCGCTGCCTGAGCGTTGCGAACGTTAGCGAGGCCAGATCAGGTACGCAATAGTAGGAGTTGCTAGTTCTGCTTCAGGTTGGGATGTTCTCATGGATTCCACACGTAGCTTACCAGGAACAGTTGGAACCATTAGCCTTCATCCACGGCTTCGCAAAACAACTCCTTGCTGGAGTGCAAGCGCTGCAAGGAATCATGCATGTAGCGTTGCACTTCAGGGTGCATCACCTGAAAGGATTTAAAGCGACCTCGTGCCAAGCATGGGGGTCGAATTTCTTGCGATCTGGAATCGCAACTCTGACTTCATATGGGACCTGGTCTCACAAAGAATTGGGCCTCAAAAAGGGTGTTGTGCCCGTGGCTGAGAAAATGCGTTCTGCATCTTGGGGCAGCCATGGGCAGCCCTCGCGAGGGTCGAATTCAAAGGGGTGGTACCGTGCTGAAGCAGCTGCAGTCCGTCTCGGCAACGACCAGCTCCCCACATGCCGAAGATGGTGCTCATGTGCTCATTTTGGCTTTGCATGCGATTGCTGCAGCTGTCCACGCTTGGTTATATTTCATGGCAGCATCTGTGTAGTAACCAGGCCCTACAGTACTTGGCACACGGCCTTCTGCGTGCTCGCTGCAGAGTCAGCACAACTGAAGCCTTCGAGCCAAACTCACTCACTATGCAAAGTAGTCCGAACTTGGGCCGGTAAATCGTGCAGCCAGCGTGTCGCTTCGCCAAGCCCGAGGCAGAAAGTATTGAGTAATGACCGCTACGGACACTCTGATGTCATGTATCTAGATTCGGCTTTAACGTGCTACTTGTGAAGGGGTGTTTTAGAGCGTCACATGACAGGTGGTCGTAAAAATCACATAGCACAGAATTTGTCGCCGGGTGCGGCTACTAAGAAGTGTCAGTCTCAGCCTCTCTCTATCGGTACCTGGCTGCATGTGTCAGGCTTAGTTGTAGTCAGTGGCGAGACAGGCCCAATGGGAGGACTCGCAGGAAAGGCATCATCGCTGCGACCTTTAGGATGCGCTTACGCAAACGGAACTTCAGGGGATACCCCCCTCCTTGACCACAAATAGTAATGGCGTGGAGAGTTCAGCAGTTAGCTTGAACATCTCGACTATGTTCAAGTGTTTTTAGTCTGGTTCCTGTCACTTGGCAAGGGCATGGATGCCTTCATGGACGTCAGCATGCCACGGCCTTAACATGGGCTTCCGAATCGAACAGAAAAGATACGCTCTCGTCCGAGAGATAGTACGCCGACGTACGCGCACCAAGAGTGACTTTCGGCCTTTAGGTCCGAGATATCCAAGACCTGAGGGCACTGTAAGCGGCAGCGAGGGGGGCCTTGATCATGCGAACATTGACTTAGATAAGATCCGAACAAATCCACACGTTGCTTTGTTTTGGGCAATCAATCCGGTCAAGGGTGGTCTCGATTCTTTTTAGATATTAGAAGGAGCAAAATCTGACGGGTCCAGGCTTCGTTTCAAAGCTCAAACTGTCAAGTTTTCAACATGACCAGCAGTATTGCTATGCCGTGAAATTTAATTGCTAATATCGGCGGAGTTAGACCGCAGTCACAAGGCAAATCACAAGTCACGCGCGAAGTCATGCAGTGCAAGTCTGAGGCCTGCGCAAAAGCCCTGGAAACCATCCTGGCTCACCGACGAGGACGAGAAGAACTGTCTGCACTCTTCTGATGCCAAAGTGCAAAAGTCCAAAGACGTGATAAATCGGGCAATGTCCTTTCAGAACCACCAGGAAGCGGCCATGCTCTGCCAACCAGGGGCGGCAGAGGCCCTGGAGGCGTGGATAGAGCGCAGCCTGTCGGATGTTTCCGCCGTGGTCATCCGTGATGAAAGTACAGTGCATCAGGCTCAAGCGAGAGCAGTGGTGCAGAGCGCGGCAGAACACGCCGCGATGCAGGCCTGCAGACTGCAGACGTCTTCCTTCATCAGTGAGCTCGTATACTGCCAAGACTGCATGGAATGCCCTGATGCTGCTTTAGGAGGCAGCTGAAGCATCTGTCCCATGGCAGGCATGGATCTGTTGAGCTCAGCGTGTTTGATACAGCACTCAGAGTCCTGCTGGGATTCTGTGCATGGCCTTGTGCTTGTACCTTTCCAGGTAGACACGGCCGGCGAACAGGCAGAAACAGTACTTGCTGCACATCTATAGGCTCTCAAAACTTTAGCTTTATGCGCTGATTGACGTTTTGTCACAGGACTTGATGCAGCGCGCGCCAATCGTGGTGCCGCCAATTCGAGGCATCATCGTGCAACATTTTGCAACACACGTTTTGATGCGATGCCCCTGCCGTGTCCAAAAGAGTGCACGCCTGGCTGCATCACTTCTCCATGTTGGGGAAAGTACTTGTAGGTGCTGTTGTTCCTGGTGCCGCAACTTGGCTTGAGTTTCAGTTGACCCTTCAATTTGGATTGCCACAGGCCCCCCCACCAAGCCCACGCACCCCCCCCACCCTCCCCCACACCCCCACCCCCCGGCCCACGAGCAGAAGCGCACGATCGGCATGCGGTAGCAGAGCGGTGGTGACATGACATGTCCACGGGGCAGCCAGTTTTTCTGTGTTCTGCCCTTCGCCGGTCACAGCTGATTTATTGCGGAGTTGATACCAGCAGCGATTTTCAGAGCATCGCGGCTGACTTAGGATCTGAACCCCGTCGTCGCAGCGACTGCAGGCTGCGCTGTTTGTGCCATGAAAAGGTTGCTTTCCATATGTCTTCATGGAGCTAGTTTTGAACCTCGCCACTAACTCGGGGAGGGCGGGTTGGTTCACGGTCGCTAGCCTAGCTGCGCCTCGCCGGCAGCTCTTGCGAGTCGGAGGTGATGATGCGTAATCGCGTCAAGCACCTTACGGCAAGTCACGAAAGCTAGCTCTTTGGAGCTTGCGAGAGTCGTTTACAACCTTTCTCTGCAGTTTTTCGGGTAGGTCAACAACCGACCCCGGGCCTTATCTGGTCTGAAAATCGGGCTGCGAGGGGGTTAAAGATTGATTCTTCCAATCTTTGGCCCTTTAAAGATGTGGCCCCTATCCGGGTGCCTTAGATTTCATTGGGCCCCCCCCGCTTGAGGCCCCTTCAAAACCTTTCGTTGCTTGTTGGAAGGGTGCGAACAACAATCGAGCAGCATTTGCTTATGCTCGAAGCGTGCAGAAACCTATGGCAGACATTCTTCGCCACTCGAGTTCTTGACGTTTCGCACTGAGTCTCTGGAGTTAGGATTTCTAGCCCCAAAATAGACGAGGACATAAACTGCACTGACCTGGTTGCGCTGGCCGCCTGCTACTCCGGCGTGCGTCTAGCTTTCGCCAGATCTCAGGTCTAGACGTCTTGCAACATCTAGCAGCCGTGCGTGTGAGAGTGTAAGTCAGTGTGTTGTTCCTCCCTTATGTGTGCCACCTTGCTGGCAAAGAGAACTGCCATGCGAGCACCAATTCTGGTGTTTCACAAAACGCGATTCACTGCATGCCGTGAGGGTTGGGGTGTGGGGGGGTCTTTGATGCTGGCTTTTCTTCGTTGTGTTCAGGCGCGCGTCAGACCATGCAATCAGTAAGACAAAAGCGTCATACACCCGAGGATCCGGCGGGATCTTCCTTGATATGTGCTTGACTACTTCCTTCCACCTGGCACGTTGAGATTGGGGCCCTCTCCTGATCGGAGTGAACCATTCGAGGTCCAGGCAGCTCACGGACTCAAGGCTCTGAGGCGCACCAAAGCAAAGATCTACGTCTCCACGCATTGCGACGCCGCCAAGAGACTGCCTTGACATTCAGTGCATAGCACACTGTGGCCAAGCTGGCTGCGTCCCTGAGGCCAGGCGCAGCAGGTGTAACAAAACACCTACCCCCTTTCTCAGCACATGACATCTGACAGGGCCAGGAGGCCATGCCAACAGACCGCGGGCTTGAGCGGACTTCTACTCAACATGTTCACATGTTCTGAAAGGCATGTAGCATCATGCGGCTCGGCTTATAGTCCTTTGCTTGCTTGTAAACTTTAATCCAGTGTTCCAGTGTCGCATGCTCCACATTGACATGACAGGATGCTGCTGCATTCTGCTGCGCAGTTCTGAAGCACAGTGACACACACACACACAGAGTACCTCTGAGAGGGTACAGTCGAATGACGTCGACACTTTCTGCTCTCTCTCTCTCTCTGTCTCTCTCTCTCTCTCTCACTATGGGGCCACAGCTCTGCAGAATGTGCGATAGAGCCGCATGGCTCGCTCAAAGCTTTCAACAACCACAAAATGTAGTAGAGCCGAAGGGATGGGATGGACTAAGCTCATCCAACCTAATTATACCAAGAACTTCCTGCCGTAAGCATCGCCCTGCCTCCCTGGATCCACACCACGCCAGGAATGACGTCGATGGGCCCGGGGTTCCTGAGCCCTGGCTGAAACACGTCGTTGTTGGTTGAAGATTCTGCTTTTCCCAGCTTTGTTCAGTTGCTCCACTTAGGCCTAGGCTGGCAAAGCTGGCGAAGCACGCTGCTTGTGGATAGATGTTTGAGCACGAAACTACCCAAGGACGGGAAATGCTCCTGCATCAGGCTCCGGCACGTGTTGACTCAATGATGCCAGCAGACACATGAAGTTCTTGTCCTTGCTGCTTTGACACGCGCAAAATTGTCAGACGCAGAACGGTTGCGAGTGTTGACAGGACAGACACATGCGGGCCTGCCTGTACCGGCCAACATGAGGCGGCGGCAGACAATCTGCAGCAAACAAAAAAAGCAATAGCAAACCGCGGGAAGCACACACCCACATTGCCAGAGAAGTAGTAGCACATGACATGACATGACACTTTCAGAAGTCTCAATTGAAAGGCTTCCAGAGGATGTAGAAGCTGAGAAGTCAGCGGCCAAGTGAGATTGCTTGGTTCGACGTGCTTTGCTGATCTAGGATGTGTACCGCATCCTGCCCAGACAACACGTCTGGCTCAAGAACATCGCACAGTATGGCGGCTAAATGCAAACTGTGGTAGAAATACAGTCTTGCACATGCGCTCTTGCAACGAGATTTGCCCATGCAAGAGTAGACTTTCTGCAGTCCCACTGAAGATTCAGAAATGGTAGCTTCTTGATCACATGCAGCGAGGTCAGTGCCCAAGGTTGTGGGACCTCGCATAATTACGCCGAAGGCCGGCAGCAATAAGTTGTGCGGCGGCAGTTTTGGATGCTCTGAGACAGTGCACGCATCGATCTCGGAGGTTCCAATCAACCCGGTCAGACCACCTTCAGAGACCCATGCCGCAACAGTCAGCTGCGGCCTTACTCTGCCTGGAAATGCCATGAGGGCAGCTCGCGTGACAGATCCTTCTTGAAAAGGCAGAGCTAGTAGCAGAGAGACCACCTCCCTGCCTTGAGATGCATCAGAATTGCGTTAAGGTGTTCTGTAGCTGTGCGGTGCAATGAGGTGTACCACTGCCAGCTGCGGCAAGCGGTGTCACAAGCCAGGTGACTCCACAGCCTGCCACTTTCAAGTCGAACGACGGGCTCCGCTGTAGCAGCGGGGGGAACTTACTTCAAACATCAGCAGCATTGGCTGAGGCTGCCGCCTGACAAACCAAAAGCCTCAACATTGACCAAGCATGCCAAACATTCTTGCGGGATAACTGCCAAAGATGGGCCATTCTCCTGCTTTCGAGTTGTCCGCAGGTTCGCCCTGAAATGCCACTGCTGCAGCCTCGTGGAATGCTCTAGCCTGAGTTCGAATGTATATGTCCTTGAGCAGAGTGCAAAAAGAACGTGCCGTATACCTGCAGCGAAATGTGCGAAGGCAGCTGAAGCTGGCCAAAGGCGCTGTTTCGACCGCGTTTTGCTCCCAGAGATGCATGGAAGCCCATGTTGCCAAAAAACCTTTGGTTCCTGCCAAGGCCAATAAGTGGCACAGGTCCAAGTGCATCGCTTCGAGCTCAATGCTTTTCTTGAGCCCCACAAACTCTGTGCTTGTATCCCGCCATTGCCGTGCTTCCTACAGTAGCTTACCTTGCTGATAAGCATTTTGGCCAAGGTCTTCAGCCAGCCCGCCAACTCCCACTCCAGTGGCCCCAGTGGCTCCAGTGGCTCCAGTGACTCCAGTACCCAGAGCTGCGGGTATGTGGGGGGCTTAGCATCTGAGAGGGCTGTGCAAATAGCCACGCTTCAGGAGCTCAAGTTCCAGAATTTCAGGTTTTACGAAGAGCTTTAGAGGGCTGACCATGCGCTGCGAGAGCACTTGCTTGTAGCCAAGGGCCGTGCCTCCGCGCATGCCCACTGCCCGGCACGAAGCTCAGTTCTTTGGCATGGGGTTCGGATCCTTTTGCTTTGCTGTTGGCCTTGGTTAAGTCGTGGGATTTGTCCAGGGATCCTTGCACTTCCTGCTGTGAGTCCCATTCGGAGTTCGCTTGAGTGTGTGCGGTTGCACCATAGCAAACCCCAAGAAGGAAATCAAACCCGTGTTTCATTTTGTTGCGTTTAGGCCTCAGTCGGGGCCTCAGCCGCCAAAAGCGCCCCCGCCTGCGCTGGAAGCTCAGCGAGATCAGAGCAGACAGATGGTTCTTTACATTCTATGCTAAGGAATATCAGCACGAATACTCAGTGCAGCCAATGCCACCGATTGAAACCTTGCTAAGTAGCCCATACCTGAATAGTCGTCGCTATGTCTTGCAACTTTTTTTTCGGCTGAGCACTCTTGGGCAGGGCGCTGGTCAACAGCTTGGCCACGGACTTAACCTCCAGCAGCATTTAGACCTGACGGATCTCGGCATGAGTTGCCTTCCAAGATCTTCCAAGTGCACCTATGGTGGCCAGATTGGGCTACACTACACGCAGTCACACACACCCACACCCACACCCACACCCACACCCACACCCACACCCACACACACCCACACCCACACACCCACACACCACACACCCCACACACACACACACCCACACACCACACACACACACACACCCACACCCACACCCACACCCCACACACACACACACACACACACACACACACAACACACACAACACACACAACACACACAACACACACAACACACACAACACAACACACACACACACACACAACACAACAACACACACAACACACACACAACACACAACACACAACACACACACACACAAAACACACACAACACACAACACACACAACACACACAACACACAACACAACACAACACAACACAACACAACAACACACACAACACACAACACACACAACACACAACACACAACACACACAACACACAACACACACCACACACACCACACACACCACACACACCACACACAACACACACACCACAAACAACACACACAACACACACAACACACACAACGCACACAACGCACACAACGCACACAACGCACACAACGCACACAACGCACACAACGCACACAACGCACACA
>CAJNDS010002329.1:0-12500 GCA_905221605.1 Symbiodinium natans
GGCACACGGCCATACCCACATGGACTATGACCATTACACTGCCAGACCATTGCATGGGAGGGAATCCTGCAGTTCTTTTGCGCACCAGTGTCTTTCTCTCTGGCTAAGTGCTGGAGTCTCGGATGTTTTCTGTGACGTCATTCTGATAACGTCACCTCACGAGCATTCTGCCAAGCAGCTTGGCCGCTTTCCAGCGCCAGCTCCGCGACATGGGTCGTGGGGGGTTCCTTATTCAATTTTCCGCGCTTGGTGTGTCGGAGTAGAAATTGCTCAGGGTTTCCGGGTTAAGTCCGTGCTCGTTGTCCAAGTGTGACTGCACGTTTGCCCAGGCAATGATGTGGGTGCTTCCCGGGCTGGTGAGCCGAGAACTTGACTAGAAGGTGTCTCTCTTCTTCTTCTCTGAGGGTTTGAGGGCAGGCGCCCTTGTGCAGCAGCGCGCCCTCTGGCCACGAGTCCAGTGTGCGACACCTCTCTCCCTGTAGATCTTTAGCTCACTCGAAACCGAAGCGTATATGATTGTCAATACTTGTTATGGACTCATGAAGCCCGGTGGGCCTTGGGAGTACCATCAGCACATCTTGCCACGCCGTCAGAGTCTTGTTGATCAGCAACGCATGGCACAAAATCATCTAGGATGATGACCTGAAGCTTGGCATCTTGGCACGTGCATGAAGATGCTGAAAGCTTCAATGGCATCTACATGTAGACCCAAGACGCACACGGCGGCCCCAATAGGTTATGACCGAACGACCGATGATGGTACGCAATTGCACCAGCAGTGTGGTATTCGCTCAGATGCTACCAGGCAGCTTTCCACTGCTTCATTTGAGGATCAAACAACTTGATTTTGTATTTCCCGTCAGGCTGAACCTGACTCGACGGAGGATTTGTAGCAAGCAGTGCTTGCCACCAAGTGCCAACACAATGAAGAAAGTCGCTGGGAGGCATACGCAGGACTCTTGGAAAAGCCGATTGATGGAGCCCTCATGCTCGGCCAAGGCTGCCATGGCCTCGGCTCTCGCATGCTGTGGCGGTTGGCTTTTGGCAGCACCAAGCAACACTGCCAGCTCTCCAGCACTGCCAACGAGGATGGATGGCACTGGTCATGGTCATGGCATCACTACGCATGAACATATTATCCGTGCCCATCCGTGCCCTCTACGCTCAATTTGAGAGCACGATCAGCCCAGGAACGGCCAGCAACCAGCAGTCACCCAAAGCACCCTGCAAAATATCTTGTGCCTGCAGCATGTGGAGGTGCAGACCAGAGGAAGTGACATCAACATGTCGGCTCTGTGGGCACCTCGATTTTGCCCTCAAATAAGTGCATCTGCGAATCCTTGCACAAGCACATGTCAAGCACATGTGCATCTTTTCTGTCCTCCTGCTGTGGCACAAGAAAATATCGGGCCACAACTCCAAGGGTCGGATGAGATGGCTGGGCTCCACTATTCCTGTGCAGCAATGTCCGTAACCCAGTCAGTTTGCCAGCAATGTGGTGATCAACAGCATGCAATGCTCATGCATCAAGTCACAACTTGCTTCTCCACCAAAAAGGCTGCTGCATGGAAAAACAGAGCCGAAACTGTGAACATGTAGACCTGTGAAAAGCTTCCTGTGCTCCCTTGCACCTCCGGGGAGTATTTGCTGGTTCCCCCGAAACTTCCGAAGCGTGCGCTCCCAACTGTGTACTCCTCACACTTGTTGGATCCGCTTTTGCAACTTCCCCACGTGCCCCTCCCCACCCGCGCCTGAATTTGGGAGGTTTCACGTGCAAAGCTGCTGGAAGGTGTACTCCCCCTCAACGGTGTTTAGGATTTAGGCATTGGAAGCGTGCAAAAACTTCGTAAGCAACGGCGATCACGATTGCCAGAACCAGGAACGATACTGAATGTAACACAAATGAACATGACAAGTAGATGACGGCATTCCGCACTGTCAGGCTCTGCATGCCTTGTTTGCGAGTATGCAGGTACTGCAAGGAAAGGAGCTTGGATGTCCCCAGCCCCGGTCAAGCGTTTGTCTCCTGCTTCTGCAGGATTCCGTGTGGAAACGTTGCTAGGTGCGTCAATGTCTCGAGCGCCAAATGCTCTTGTCCTTTGATATGGTATCTCGATGTATGTCTGACCAATTTGTAAAGGAGTCTGCATGCTTGCTGAAGCATGCCAGCGGCTGCTGCGACTGTCACGGCTCGCCTGGAGAAGTGCATTGCTCGCACCTCGGCCATGCAGAGCTTAACCAGTCTCAACTGTGGTCGATGTGTGTCTTGATCGACGATTTCAGTTTCCAGCCCAAACTGTGCCACCGCCTTGCTTTCCGCTGGACTCATTGGCGGTGTCACCAGAAACCTGACACTGCGACATACTGCGACCACCATCGAGCCGCAAATTGAAACGGCATCCCACCTTGCCAAGCGAAGCATCGTTCGGCGGAAACTCCTGGTGATCCCACATGTGACAGCAGAGTGCACAGTGGCAACCGGATGCAAAAGGTTCCACGCAGCCTGATCCACGAAAAAGGAGGAGCAGCAGCCACCAAGATGCCAGTAGGCTCGCCATGCGTAGATATAAAGGCACGGTGGAAGATAGATCCTGTGCACGCCAAAAGAGGCAAGTGAAATTGGCAAGCTTCAGCAGGCATTGCCTCAAGGCATGAATTATCAAGACAATCGGACCGAAAATGATGTTGTAGAGCAAGCACGCCTGCAGCAACTTACTCCAGCTGTGAATGCTACCAGTGCCCAGAGTCTCACTCAAGTCTCACGAGTGTCAACGCGCATGTTGCTGGCGCCTGTCCTGTGTACAAAGCAGGCCAGCACCTTGACATCTGCACGAGCTTGAAGACTTTGCAGAAACTGGGCAGCAAATGCTGCAGTTGACAGATGCGAACGTATCGAAGCTCGCTGCTACTGGCCACACTCACTGCACAGCGGCAAGAGTCGGCAGCCTACTCTCATTCTGCTCCAGCACATATGTAACCCATTCTAAGCACAAACAAGTATGGCAATCGCAACAACATGTACGCAGCGGTCCGATGGGCAGGGCAAAAGGCCATGCTCCGTGTCAAAAAGCAAAAGCCTTCTGGAAAGAATAAACCTTCCAATGGTGATTGATCGTGTTCATGGCGGCTTCCGGGCGGAAGGGTATTCATCATATCTCGTTTACAGCTGAGCTCTCAGGCGAAGGCCACAGCCAGCGATCTGCCAATCTTCTTTCAGGGCTATCTGCCTGCATCGCACGCACCGGCAAGCTTTGCCCAACAATTCACCAGGCTTTGCCCAACGAGCTCGAAAATCATCACCACCAGCAACCGCAACCGAATTGTGCTACGAGACTCCCCCCCGAGTCATGCGCAAGTCAGCAATGCATGATCCCGGCTCGCAGTTCGCCAGTTCGCCAACAAGCATAAACTCTTAGCCTTGTCCGCCGACCCCAGCGGCAGCGGGGCGGCGTCAGTGAAGACCCATGGTGTCCTCTTCACCCCTTACCGTGTCTTTTATTCCTCCCCCCCCCACCGTATCCCCTCAGGGCATCGGCCACCCCAAAGGACCCCCACAAGAGCACGCATCATGAGCATCAGCGGGTTGGGTCTAGGGTTTCGGATGCGGCTGAGAGCTTGGAAAACGCAGTTTTGCGGACATTTCCGTTTTGAGGCCGGCGTATGCCCCCGTATGCCACGCATGCCTGAGCCGCTGATGCTCATGATGTGCGGCCGGGCGGGGTCCAGGGGTGCGCATCATCGAGGCTTCGTTTCTCCTTGGGGATGCAGGGGGAGAGCATCAGCAGCATCAGCGGCTCCTGGGGGCAAGGGGAGGGAGGGTTTAGGGCGGCAGGACTTCGAAGGACGCTGCCAGAACATGGCGCTCGACGTGCCACCCTCGCATACGCCTGCGCGCGGAAAAGGCACCAGTTCCCGCACGCGGGCGCGTGTGCGGGGTCTTGTGGTAATTGCTGTGGTTGTTGTTGTTGTTGTTGTTGTTGTTGTTGTTGTTGTTGTTGTTGTTGTTGTTTGTTGTTGTTGTTGTTGTTGTTGTTGTTTGTTGTTGTTGTTGTTGTTGTTGTTGTTGTAAGATTCTGGCCCAAGATGAGGATTTTATTTCTCGTAGCCGTAGCGAGCTTTCTTGGGTGCCTGGGTCCCAAGTCCCAGGGTCCAGCCATGGATCAGAATCGAGGGTTTCGGGAAGTAGCGCCCCCCGATGAAGCTGAGCAGCATGCGCAGCGAAGTCAGCTAACCATGAACAAAACCGGCAAGCGAAGCTACCAAAGAGCTTGTAAAGTTGCCCTGGCGAAGGGAGCAGCACTTTACAAAGGCCGTCTTCTGACAGCTCAGGCTCTAGGAGCTCATGAAGGACAATTCGCGTCTCCTGCGAAAGCGGAGAGGCGTTCTTTTCAACCGAACAGACAGATCCATCACAAATTTGACATGGAAGTCCTTACTTGGAACGCAGGCTCAATTACAAGTCGAGTTTGGAACGAGATTCTGGCCCTTTTGGCAACAACAGAGTACAAGAACATCAAAATCGTTTTCCTGCAGGAATCGCATTGGCAGCAGGACCAGGTCTACAGCTCAGGCCCGTGGTCAGTCCTAACCTGTGGCTCAACAAGCAGACACAAGGCTGGCCTGGTTGTTTTGGTGCATAGCTCACTGGCTCCTCTTTCAGAAATTCGCAGCACTTCCATTGTTCCAGGGCATTTGCAGCACGTCATGATCCCGTGGCAGAGATCCAGAATACATCTCCTGAATCTGTACCAGCACGTCTGGGATTCAAAGCTCTCGAAGACGGAAAACAGAGGCAGGAGAAAGGACGTGATGACACAGCTCGAAAATCGCATTCAGCGAGTCCCACAACGTGATTTCTTGCTTGTGGCTGGGGATTTCAATTCGCATGCGGTGACTGAACGTCCTCATATCGGACCCAGTGTGCCTCATCGAGTACGGTTTGCAAATGCAGATGTGAAGACACTGCCCTCGCTCTGCAAATCCTGTGGACTAACTGCGCTGAACACTTGGGCTTCTGGCCATCGCAGTACGTATGTTAACAGTGATGGCACATATTCCTCTCAGATCGATTTTTTGCTGGTCAGACTGCACGATGCTCGGAGGAGATCCAAGGAGGCCTACTCGGATAAGAACTTTCCTGTGGCTGCCTACAGAGATGGATCAAAACACTTTCCAGTGCGAGCTACTCTGTTCATTCCTCCTTACAGTCCTACACCCAGCAAGCCACGGCCATTTGATGCCACAGCCCTGGATGCGAGCTTTCGGCGGAAAGATGACAACTGGCAGGCATTCTCACATCGTCTGACGGAAGCAGTGGTGAGGACAATGCAAGTGAGACCGTCTTGGCAAGAACTGGATGAAGTGATGGTTCGTGTATCAGCTGAGCACTACCCACCACCACGCAAGTCTCAGCCAGCAGCAGGTCCAATCCATCAGGAATATTGGAAGAAAGTGCGGCAAATCCAGGCGCACAAGAGAGCTGGAACCGAGCATAATCCAGAATGCCAGAAGCTTGTGGAGGACATCAAGGAGGAGGCGCGGACTTTCAAAAAACAGCAAAAACAAAGAAAGCTAGAGAAGCAAGAGCAGTTGCTTCTACAAGCCCAGGAAGATAAAAGGCAACAATCCCACAAACTGGCTCATACTCTCAGGAAACTCGCTCCGTGGCGCCCAGTGCAGAGAGTCAACCTAAGGGATCAAGCAGGTGAGCCGCTTGATACGGAGGCCTCACTAAAAACTATGCGCGAATACTCGAGTCAAATCTTCTCCAAAAGTCCTCCTTTGCAAGCAGTAGATGCTGTGCCCAGAGCAGCGATCACCGCCTTGCAGGTATCCTCACAAATTAAGACAGTGCCAGTGGGGAAAGCAGTCCCCAGCACCTCAGCTCCAGTATCAGCCTGGAAGAGTCTAGGTACTGAAGCCCATGAACACATAGCAGGTCTAATCAACTCTGAGGTGTCTCAATCAGAAATTTCCCCTTATCTAAAGGATCCTAGAATTGCATGGATCCCCAAGCAGGGCAAGCCAGCCACCGCCATGCCAAACCTGAGGCCCATAGGAGTCATCAGCGTGCCAGGAAAAGTGCTAGCAGGCGCAGTGAAAATTCGCATTGCGCCAGCACTGCAGGTGAGCTCACAGCTTCAACCTCAGTTTGCGTATATACGGCAGAGGGGGGTGAGGGACGCTATCGCGAAAGCATGTCAGCACCTCGATTACGCGCAGCAGCTCCGTCAAGAGCATCGCAGGGACCTGCACAAGTCCCAACGCGGAGCCAGGCAGGCTCAGCTGTCAGGTGCTCTCACTATTTCGGTTGATCTGAGCAAGGCTTTTGATTCTGTTAATAGACATGAGCTGCTAGCAGCCTTGGATCGCCTGGGAATAGACCCTGTTACGAAAGAACTGGTAGTTCAACTCCATAGTGAGACCTCCTACAACATGGGCACTAGTGGACTAGAGATTCAAGTTCCCACTTCTTCAGGAATCAAACAAGGTTGCAAGCTAGCCCCGGCATTGTGGTCTGCGCTTACACTTCTAGTCATGAGCAGAATGGAGCAGAAATGGGGCCCAGACAGCAAGCAAGCTAGGGACATCCTAACGGTCTTTGCTGACGATTTCCTGCTTCAGGAAACCTTTTCGAGCTTTCCTGAGCTTCAGAAAGTCCTGCTCAGAATAGAGGCTCTCTTTCAGTCTCTTGAGGACGTGGGGCTGGAAGTTAATCCAACGAAGTCTAAAGCCTTGCTAATGGTTCAGGGCACTCAGCAGTCCATCTTTCGCAAGATGCACACGATGCGCAAAGAGAAGCAGCTGCACATCGTCCTTCCCTCAGGACATAAGATTCCGATTCATCATAAGCTAACATATCTAGGGGTGCAGCTCAGCTATGGATCCTACAAAGACCAGACTGTTGACTATCGGATCGCCCAAGCTCAAGGCAAGTTTGAGCTACTTCGACACATCCTGTGCTCCACTAAGGCTCTGGATGCTTCAAAGAAGTTGGAGATCTGGAGGGTCTATGTGGAATCCTCACTCTTGCATGGGCTTGTGGCCACAGGCATCACTTCATCAGGTCTTCAGAAGCTCCAGAGTAAATACTCGAGGATGCTAAGATCCATCTTTAAGCAACATCAGCATTACAGCCACATTGACACGAAGACTCTGTTCGAGCAATATAAGGTGCAGACTCCTCAAGCAGTTTTGATCAGCCAGATGAAAAACTATCAAGACGCACTAGATGCCTGTCAGAAGCACAACCCGGATCAGAACATACAGTGGTATCTGGGACTTAGAGGCAGGATTGTTGCGCTGCAACAGGAGCTCCGGAGCATGCAATTGGACCTGACCGAGGCAGTCCAGGAGGTGCCGTGCTCTCTGTGTGATCGGAAATTCTCCAGCGCCAAGGGTCTTCAGCACCATACACTGGTGAAGCATGGAGGACAGCGTGCGAATCAGCTAGGCCCAAAATTTCAGGTCACTGTGCATAGCTGCAAAGGACTTCCGCAATGTGTGGCATGCAATAGGCAGCTGCGCACAATGCATCAACTTCGCAGACATGTGGAGTCAGGCATTTGCCCTCAGCTGCACGAGTTGAAAGAACGAGCCAAATCCTGTACAAGTTCAGAAAGCATAGCTATGATCTATCAGTCTAGCGTGCAGGAACAACTTAAGAAGGACCCTGACCTTCTACTAAAAAAGAGACATGTCACTCAGCATCTATTAACGAACTGCAGTCTCTGTGGGCAATATATCGTTGGCCATAAAGGAGTGAAGCAGCACATTCAGAAAGCTCATCCTGCTTTCTGGGCACAGTCCTCGGAATCCATTCTTGCCAACATGCGAACACATAAGCGCCTCCTGCACAAAAAAGAGGAATGTAGGTATTGTCGCATTTTGGTAGACGCTCCAGTACGCCATGCAGAGCAATGTGTGGTCCTGCTTCAGACATATGCCATGAGTGCAGCTTGTGCCAAGTCTGTAGAACTGCCAGACCTCTTCCGTGCAGATCCTCCAATTAGCCAGGTGAGAGGCAGGGAGGCTTCCTCCCGGGAGGCTTCCTCCAGCAGCCGAGCCTCTTTGCTGACACACACCGCAAGCGTCTCTGGTCGTTCAGCCACTGCACCTCCCACAGCTTCCGCGCAAGACGCTGCCTGGCGTCTAGCTTATCATAATCCGCATCAACTTTGCTATGCACACACTGTCGTTCATATCCTTCTCACTCTCTTGTCAGATGGACTGTTCCCTGATCCTTCCTTAAATTCCATCCTAACTGAAATAGGTTCCCTAAATGGCAGATCCTCTCATGCGGATGTTCGGAGGTTGAGACATCTTCGTCCGCTGCTAGCAGGGTGGCGACTACGACCCAGGCAGGAGGATGCATCACAGTTTTTGTTGCATATCTCTCAGCGCATTCCAGATCTTTCATCAGATAAATGGGAGGCGCGAGTTCATATCTCAGAACCGGAGGAACGCATAAGTGTTGAGGAAAAAGGCGGCTTGATTCTGTATCTGCCCGAGCCGCCGGACGGACTCTCGACTCTTCAGCAATCAGTCACACAATGGACGAACAGGGGTAGTGTGTTTGCCTTGCTTCCGGGTACAAGAATCATTTGCCTGCAAATTCAAAGATTTGATCAGCAAATCAAAACTTCTCGCCCACAAGCGTTGGACACAGTTCTTGAGATGCCAATGTTTCAAGATAACGGAACCTCAACAGAAGCAGTGTCTTTTAGCCTCTATGCTTTTATCATTCATATCGGAGAAGACTGGAACTCTGGCCATTACAGAGCGGGATTCTGGAGAGAGAGCGTAGCGTACCTTGCTGATGATAGTGAATCGCCAAGACGCACCACGCTCCTCTCGGATCAAATATGTCGAGGTTCCTACTTGGCCTTCTATGTAAGAGTATAGACTCAGCTAGGTAGCCATGAGGCAGGCCTTTGCACTATCGTCAGCGCCCTCCAAGTCCAAGCGTGCGGATGAGCCAGATGAAGATGATTCTCCAACCAAGAAGATCAGACAGTCTGAACCGAAGAACATGCCAAAACAGAAAGCTAAAGGAAGGGGTCGGGGCACTGGCCGAGGCGTTTCAAATGAGAAAGTTCTCCAGTCCCTAACGAGGTTGTCCATCAACCATGAGGACTCGCTGAATACGCTTCAGCAGGAACTGAGCTGGGTCATGTACCTGACCACCGGTGAGCTGTCCATCCTACCGAGCATCTATGCGGAGAAGTCCAAAGACGCTTCGAAGTTGTCTACTCCGTTCAGAACTCGAGCCATGAGAGTGGTCTTGGAGCAGACCTTAGAAAGAGTAGAGCAGATCCAGACTAAAGAAGAAGTGCTAGTGGATGCGGAGAAAGAGGGCTGGGTGGTGCGTGTGAAGGACACCGAAGCTCCAGCCTTTGTCTACCAGCAGTGGAGCAGTGAGCAAGACAAGACGGTGCATGACACTGCACGAAGGGCAGTCCTCGCAGATGACGTCGTTCAATTGCTCAAAACGTGCTTGGAGGAGCTTGCGCAGCACCCACAGTTGATCTCTAGGCTCATGCCCTCACGTCCGATCACTGAGAAGATGACAGGTGGCCCAGTTCGAGTTCACATCCAGGTCCAACTCCAACATCTCAAAGGTAAGTTCCATCAAGCCCTGGCCGGACTCACGGACAATGCAGTCTGGGCAGCCGTTGAAGGCTCACTAAGGCCAGGGAGCGTTCAGCGTAGTCCAGCAGCTAAGTTGCTTGCAAAGCAGGCATCCGGCAGCAGCTAGCTCATAGAGCACCTTCAGCTAGGGACGCTCCCTCCACATAGAGGCAAAAATTCTGCACTGCCTTCAATCAGCGCAGGATTGTCCCTCAGTTTGCCTTCCTCTCTCAGCTGCACATGTTCTTCTTCTTTCACAGCAGCTTTTCTTGCTCGCGTAATCATTCCATAGCTGGCTAATAGAGAGTCAATGTCTTACCGAGCTGAACGCATGTATGCCAGAGAGGGCTGGATCTTTACTGAGGCTGATCGAGTGGCACTTTGGGAGCTGGATACTGCGCTAAGTAAAGCCCAGAAGCTTATAGATGCTCAAGCTCGCCTCATCGAGGAAATGCAACGGGATCAGGTCAGACTACATGGGCAAGTCCGGCAGCTGAATGCAGAGGTGACTCAGCTCGCTCAGAGTGCCCAGATCTATGGTGCTCACATCGAGCGTCTCTATCGTCTTTCCGACACCCAAGCTCTCTCTGAACGGATGGACTACTTGACCTGGACTCTTCATTACCAAGGCATCAGAGTCTTGCTACCAGGACCATCGTCGAGCAGTGTGAGGCCAAGAGCACAGCGGCGGCCTGCTCAGAATCCGTACTAGTACATAGCTTCTCAGATGGTCTGTATTAGAATCAGTCCTCGTGTGAGATGTCTTCAGCACAGGGAGCCAAAAGTCTCTGCCATCACTGTATCATAGCCCAGCCTGTATTCGCGCACTCGCATTGCATAGCTCGGGAGGCTTCCTCCGGAGGCTTCCTCCATGCTACGGTCGGCGGCCTACGCGTGTCCGAATTACAGCAAGTGCAATCACTCACCCTCTGGGCAGCAACCACTCCTTCCTTCTTAGGTTCTCTCTCTCCTGTCCGGGTTCTCTTGCAGGATGGAGGTTTTGACAATAGCTTTCTCCTCCGTAGGGGCACCCACCAGCTGTTTGTTTGAAGTTCGCTCATTGACCTAATGCAATGCCGCAGCTTCTCTCAAACCAATAGGATCAGGCCCTCAACATGGAACGTGATTTGACGAATGATGAGTTTGAGGCTTTAAATAGAAGGCGAGCGCAACAAGGCAAGGATCCACTGAGCTGGCGGGACGCACAGCGCCAGGCCCGGCGTAAGCCGAACCACAACAGAGGAGGTAAGAAGGCCAAGGCAGCGCCGTCCTCACAGCCTGTCACTTTCCTGCCGAGAGCGGAGGCTTCCTCCGTGGAGGTTTCCTCCGAACGAGCTCCTGAACAAGCTGAATCCATTTTCTTTCTGGTTCCTGATTTTGATCAGAGGGCCAGCGGGCAGGCATCCGACTGGAACACCAGCACTCATGTTCAGAGTCGCTATGCATGGAACAAGCGTCACAAGGAGCGTGAACAGTTGGATCCGACTAAGGATGTCATGGAGGAGGCCAAAATCTTTATCCGCACATTTCTGAGAACGCGTAAAGGTCCGAGCAACTCCGATTTGACTGCAAAGTTGGGAGACCCTGTCATGCAGGAAGGCTGGGTGCGCTTCCCCCTAAGAGATGTTGTTCAGAGATGCACTGGCACGGATGACAGAGTGGGCTATCATGGGACAAAATTGGAATCGCTCTACTCGATCCTGTATCTGGGAAAGCTGCAACCGTCCCAGGATGCCTCTCAAGGTGAACAATACTTTGAGGGCTACCCGGGAGTCTACATCCATTCCGGCAAGCATGAGCGCAAGGCAGTCATACGTGACGCATGTATGGTTTCCCATCTTGAAAGAAGGCAACAAGTCTCTCCGAGCAGTTGCGGCCAAATTCGCAGTGTCGTTCGACCAGGCTGCAGGTTCTCTCCGTGGCTCCAAAGCAACGGATCAGTATATTCTCAGGGAAGACTATGTCCAGCTAGAGGCGCTGCTGCTTCACATCACGGACTCACTGCCTTTGGGGACCTATGTGCAGACTGGCTGGAACCCGCTTGCGGAAGCTGCCCCAGTTCAACGCATAGCGAGGGAAAGACCGGAGGAGCCGAGTTCATACAGAAATCCACCAAGATCCTCCTCTCAGCCTGCCAAGGAGTCAGCCTCTCACGATGATGATAACTCCACCCGGCAGCTCGCAGTTCCTCCTTGGAGAGTAAACAAGGCAATGGACTCTGTTCACAGTGCTCTGCCGACCTCCTTGCATCAGCCCGAAGATGATAGTGATGAATCCTGGGGGGTATGGTCACCAGCCGCTGCTGCCGCAGCCACAGATCCACAGGTTCCATCTCATCAGGAAGTCCCACAGCAGCCAGAGGGAAGCAGAAGAGAGCATGCCTGGCAGCCAACAACTCAGCACACACCAAGTTTAGCAGATCTGGATGGTACTCTTGATCGGCTTTCTGGACGGGGCGCTCATGAAACCAGACGAGTGATGATAAGCAAGCTCCTCACACAGGCTCTCAGACATGACCCAGCGAAGTATGGCATTTCGCTAGACGCTGCTGGCTATGCCAACTTGAAAAGCCTTCTTAATTCCAGGCAATTTTGGCGGGCTGAAGTGACGGCTCATGAAGTACAGCGAGTACTGGAAACCTCACAGAAGATCCGCATGGAGCAGATGACCTCAGAGGCAGACGGCGAAGTCTACATCAGAGCCTTACAGGGTCATGGCCATGACATTCCACTGGACGACGATCAACTGCATGAGGTTCTGACCTCATCCACAACACCGGAGCGGGGTGTCCACGGGACAAGCTGGCGGGCCTGGCAGCAGATTCGCTCCTCTCAGCTGCGCAGAATGCAAAGACGTGACATACATATGTC
>CAJNDS010002329.1:17500-192500 GCA_905221605.1 Symbiodinium natans
TGGTAATAGTGTGATATAGTGTGCCCGTGTGCGTGTCATTCGAGTGGCCATCAATCCTTAGAAAACGCGCAAAGCAAGAAGCCATCTTTGGACATCCCAGCACTTGCCCCAGTGTTGACTGGTCGTTTTAAGGTTTTTGACCCTGCGTCGTTGCTTCTTTCGTCTCTGTCTCTGGAAAATTCGCTCCGTGAAAGCGCAGTTGGATGTTTGCTTCGTCCGTCATAGGAGACCTGCATTTCGCATCCTTTCGCAGTGTTCTCAATGAGGAGCTGTCGATGCTGTCGCCTTGCTACTCGTTCGTGAAGTGCAGACTTGTGTGTTCTTGGAGTGCTCTTGGGGAATGCTCTCTTGAAATGTCTTAGACTGTCTGGGGTCTACGCCAGCATGCGCTGGTAAAATTTAATTCAATATTATATTAATCCCTGTTGGACTTGCATGGCAACGCCCGTTATACTCAAAGAATCAACACCGAAGTTTGACGCCCCTGGCCTTCCAGCCCTTCTAGGCTGCAAGGTGCGCCATGCATACCTCGACACTCGTCACCCACAACTTTGTCGAAACACCAGTAACAACACCTACGCAATCAGTGCAAACAAGTTGAAGCGTACTTGTTTTGTGTTGCAGTGTTCAGATGCTCTGTAAACAATGCCCACAAAGGGGCAAACGGGGCGAGTCAGACCAAACCCTGTCAACACCATGTATGCGAGGGCGAGGCTGCCCATCAACGATCAATGCTACTTGTAGCAGCGTAGCAGCGCCGCAGCAGCAGACACCGTCTAGGCAGGGAAGCGGCATTCGCCGACGATCGCGAACATGGAACGCTCTAAATTATTGTCCGTAACTCTTTCAAACAGGGGCTTGTACCTCACAAGAAAATATTAACGCGCCAGCACATGTAGTCTCGCGAGTCTAGAGAAGCGAAAAGAGCGGCGAAACCGACAAACCGAAGGACCAAACAACCCAACCAAACAAAACAACCCCCAGCATTCCCCAGCCCGAACGAGAACGAGAACGACAACCACAACCAACAACCAATGCAACCAAAAAGCAGCAAGCAGCAAGCAGGAAGCAGGAAGCAGGAAGCAGCAACCAACAACCAACAACCAACAACCAACAACCAACAACCAACAACCACCAGCAGCCAGAAGAAGAATAAGAACAAACAACAAGAAGAACAAAAACAAGAAGAAATAGTAATAAGAAGAAGAAGAACAAGACCAACGACGACGACGACCACGACCACGACCACAACAACAACAGCAGCAGCAGCGGCGGCAGCAGCAGCAGCACCAGCAGCAGCAACAGCAACGCGCACAGGCAAACGCGGTGACAGCAAAAGCCAAAGAAATCGCCACAACAAAAGTCAGCGCTTGCAGTGCAAGCCGAGCTGCTTGAAGATCTTGGCGGAGGCGGTCAGGCACATTTATGATCTTGAAGTGCCATTGTGTCTTGAATGTACTGCGCGAGTTTTTGGGTAAATCTCTGCTTGCCGACTGATGATTGCAGCTGGTGCTGCGCCATCTGCACGGTGGAGTATGGTTGAGGTACAGGCCAAGAAGCAATCTTCGCATGTTCCTGTTTGTCCTTGACATAGTTTGGCTGCTTGACTTGCACAAGGAGCCTGATGGAGTATACTGCAGATCATGGCCAGCTAATATGCAGACTACCCAGTGATGACTGACGTGTTTGCTGCATCATCTGGCGCGATGCGCGACTCCGGCACAGGCATGGTTCTGCCTGCACCCTGAACATCCTGACACTGATGAAGCTGGACCATATTAGCCCACCTTACACCACCCAGGAGGTGCAGCGACACGATACTTACAGCAAATGCTTTCAACAAGCTCAGGCTCTCTGCCTCTGTACTTCTTCATGAACTCCGGAACCTTGCACACACACAGAGGGGCGTAGGAGTAGAGGTGGAAGAGCAAAGTGATGGCGTAGAGGAGAACGACTGGAGTTTTATGTGACATGAAAGAAAGCACGCACATGCTCTTCATACACGTTGCAACGTTGCAAACATCTGTGCTCGGCACACCGAACTGTGCTGAAGCTGTTTCCTGGATGTCTGTGGAACTGCTGCGCAAGTCTCTGTATATACCGATGCTCAAAACGCGTTTAAATTCGGCTCTACACAGCTATGCCCACTCAACCGCGATGCTGGCCACCCTGGAACGTGCTGCACTGGCGTGTCACATTGTGCGTGTCGGCCATGCTGCGTAAGTCTGAACTGTCCCCTGTGATCATCCGACCGTTTGCACTCAATGCTTCGCAGACCACGTCTTTGATGTTCGGTTTCTGACCTCGAGGAGTGTGACGTGTGTGAATTGCCGAAGAGGGCATGCTCCGGTGTTGTTCTCTCATGGTCTGAATGACAGACTCGCAAGCCATACACTGCTCACCTCCGGAACTGCTCATCAACCTGCACTGCACCGAATCACTCAAGACTGCACACTCTCACTGCAGTCGTGTGTGTAGAGTTGTACGCAGCGTAGGCCTACGCACCTGATCTGAGCTAAACCTGTGAAAGCTGGCTAACAAAACTGCACAATCAAGTTAGCAAATCTAGCTGTGCTCCATGGGTTTGTGTTCAAGACACTTCTGCGCGATCAGGCGCTGCTACTCTCTGCTGCACAGCTGTGATCTACCAACTGCTGCACTTGACACTGTGGTGAAGATCCATTCCTGCTTGATGGGCTCAAGGCATGCTCGAGACACTCAACGAAATGCATCCATGCTCTGTAAATGCATAAATACCGTGCTCGAAAACCATGTTCCTGTTGTACAGCGAGGATGCACCAGCTTGCGTTACAGGATGTCAATAACCATCACTGCAGGTACACGTCCCGGGGTCCCAGAACGCTTTGCATTGCAGATGTCCTCGTTGGCAGGAGACTTTCAATGGTGCTCCTGCCCCCTGCTCGCACAGTGTTTTCTTGGCATGGCACATTGTGTGGATCGAGCCAACATGATGTTGTTCCCTCTTGTACAGCGGTGTTCCACATGAATGAAAAAACAACAGAAGAAAACAAACGTGTGTGAGAACGAGACCAGAGGGCATACTGAGTCGGACTTTGGTTCCAGCGGGCCAAAGCTATCTACGAGTACAGTAACTTTGGCACCACAGGTACCACTACGACAATGCTTCCCCCCCCTCCGAAGAACATGAGAAGGAAAACATGCGTCCCACGATTCAACCCAGAAGCCTTTGGCAGCAAACTGGGATTGAAGCGTGAATAGATGCTTGTCAGCCATCGTTGAAAGTCTTGACTTGGAAGTGCTTCCGATTCAGCAGGTGCAGCTGGGAGCGAAGTGTCATACTCTTGGAGAACAGCTGGATGCAACCTGCCAGGGACATGCAAAGACACTGAGCAACTGGCTGCCCCAACCACTGTCAGGCCTAATCCGCCAAAACCCACGGCTAAGGCTAAGGCGTTCTGGGGCCAAAGCACAACGCACCTCCTCCCACGCATCGGACTCCGTTACGGCTCCGGGCCCGGGCAGGAATGGGCTCTGCAGCCCATCTGCACATCTTAAGCCGACCTCCTGTGAACCCCGCCCTGGCGACCCCCTTCCCCTAAGCCTGCTGGACCATCCAAACAGGGCCCTGCCTGTGGATCCTGTGCAGACCAGCAATGGACTCCCTTTGGACCCTCCCCTGTGGAACCTTCACGGACTTTTTGAATCACCCGTGGACTCTGGAAACTTCAACGCCCGTATGAGACCCTACGAGCTCCTTCTTCTGGCCAGACGCCCACGCACAGAGCAACTCCCTTGAGGTATGGACCCCTCACACTTGAATTCTCTATGGAAATTTGTGGACCAAGGACTGCTCATGGACCCCCCAAAACTTTGGCTCATGAAACGCTGGATGCCTAGGCTTTCCCTGTAGACGTAGCAAACGCCTTGCAGGGTTTCAGGTCAGGGTCAAGCAATTGGTGCATGGACCTTCATGCCGCCGGACCCCTATGGACCCCTTCATGGACCCCTTCAAGGACCTCACCCTATGGACTGTCATAGATCCCAATGACCATCCATGCCCGGCCACACTGACACAGCCCCCGCTGGCGTTAATATTGAGTCGACCGCCTTCACTGAGACGCGGAGATTCGTGTTGAATTGTACTGAACCCATGAGCTGTTTCAATCTTTACCACCTCACATTTCTGACTGCGCGCCTCCCGGTCGGAAGCAAGCGGCAAGCGCAGAAACCGCAGACGATTTCACGATCGTGGCTTTCGGGTTCTTGGACAGGATGGCTTTCGGACAGTTCCGCACCCAGAACTTCCAAGGGATTTCGTGTCTCCGCGACAGCTGCCACACCCGCCTTTCCAACTTTCGGTAAGCGCAGAGCAGATATCGCAGATTCAGCGGCAGAATCACCACCCAGTAGTTCTTGAATGATCAGCTTCTCTTCGTCCCATTGTGCCCGTGTGTCCACCAAACATTGCGAGCCCCGTATACCTCTGAGCCACCCACATCCCCCTGCCATTTTTCCGTCGAGCACACCTGAGAAGGAGCCAGGATTTAGAGAGCTGGAGCTTGCAAGACTTTGCAGGACTTTGCAAGACTTTGCAAGACAAACCCAAGGCTTCCACTCCCCTGCAGCCAAAGGCTTCGCTCCGAACCTGCATTCCAATCATCGGCCAGCCTCTGGACTTGCACAAGAGAGCCACCTCAGTGCAAAGGCGCACGATTCTTGTGGTAACAGTGTGGTAACAGTGTGGAAACAGTGTGGTAACAGTGTGGTAACATACTGCAGAAACAGATGGAGCTGAAGATGCCGAGACACCTGGAAGCACAGTTGTCATGGACGTCTCCGACGTCTCCGCTTTTGTCGACGGTTGGTCCAGGAGCGGCTGCTCTTGCAAAGTGCGATATGTTCTATTAACCTGCACCAGCTCCAACGACAAGAAAAGCCTACGCAACTTTTCCCAGATGTGCTCAGGTGCCAGTCCTACGCTGAGTGTGGTGAGCTCGTTGCTGTCAGAATGTGAGTATGCCGACAAAGCAACTGTGTTCGGTTTGAGCATGAAGTGCGAGTGAGATTACTTAGCCACATGTGTCTCGGAAGAGCAGTCGCAGCCATACCACTTGTTGTGCATGCAGCTGACATCAAATTCATTCAACCCTCAAATGCCCTGAAAAGCGTTGGCTATCATTGGCTTGCTTGGCCTGCCATGGAATGCGGCCAGAAGTCAAACCTTCCGTGTTCAAAAAGACTCACAACAAGCCTCGCTTCTCCTGGTGGCAAATGTATTAACCCTTCGACGTGTAGTGACTCAGGTATGGTGACTTTCTCTGCGGTGTGCCTTCCAAAGCCTGCTGCGTGTCGGCATTCCCAACCGTCGCCACATCTGGACCCAATAAATTGGTGGAATCCAGTTTCGGACCCTGCGAGTCCTCCAAGACAACCCAGCCAATGCGATGGCCTCGCAACAAAATGTCGGCAAATCCAATGCATACTGAGCAACCGTTTCAAACAAAATTACTGACTATGGCTGCGACTCTTGAGCCGCAACCAGAAACTTTGAGTGACTTGTTCGAACACGACAGCTTAACACGACAGCTTAAGCCATGAGATGCGTTGGACGTCTTGACAGGGTTAGTTAGTTACTAATGGTTACTATGCTCGCCCAAGCATAATGTTGAACCCAGGAGTATCGCACAGCATCGCAATCGTTTCCTGTAACCCATGTTCTCTGGATTCATGGAGCATTGGCTTCAGGTACCAACTGGCACTACAGCTATGTATTAGACACGGAAGTCTTTCGAGGGTCCATGAGTTGTCTTGAACCTTCCACGTTTCAACAGATTCTTACAAGTCCATTTCTTTTCAGTCGAAGGAATAGCTAGGCAAAGCCATGCACGCCAACACCATTCCATGCAATCGTGCTTGTTGATGCTCAGGGGCTCACAAGACACGCACGTTCTTCCGCACAGATTCCATTCCTTTCTGAGCCAGTACGGTAACCTTGACAGCAGTAAAGTAAACCTTCGATTGACTATTGGTTTCAGTTCAGGTGGAGCATAGTCAGGACATCTCAGGACTCCATATCCCGGCTTGCCCACGAATTCAGCGGAGAAAAGAAAGCCCAACAAGCTGTTGGATTGAGCTATTCATCAGTGATCGCAGCTGTGGAATGTATCACGCACCGTCTTGGTCCCACCTTGAGTCTTGACTCTTGCATGAACCTGAAATTTGTCGCCGGCATGATGGCTCAGCTCAAAGAGCAGCAGCTCCTCTCCTGCCATCACCTGCAAAACAAGACAAAACCTTAGGATACACGCAGATCATCACGGATCCCTACACTCTACACCGCCAAGTCACAACAAAAGAATGACACATCGAGCGGCAATGCGCGTCTACACTTGCAAATTGGAAGCTGCATGTCACGAAGCGGCCTCTCCGATCTCCTGCACGTCGAGACACATCAATTTAGGTGGGTCCTTTCTGAGTATCCAGCAGAAGCAGTATGTGTAGACCGGGTCATCCTCACTCTGTGGCGAAGGTCCGTCGTGCAGTGGCGAAGAATGTCTCAGGCGGTATCTTCCCGGAATTTCCCTGGAGTTCGGAAGGCGCCTGCTGAGATTTGAGGCTCACGGCTCTTTGCACGCTGTAAACGCATCATGATTTTGCACCTCAGGGCCGCTGGTGCCTCAGAGACGCAGCAAACACGATCTGTACAAGATGCCTTCCGTAGTTTGTGTCAATAAAAACTGATCAAGCACTCTGCTCAAGGCCCAGACGTCCAACTTCAGATACCCCATGCTCGGCTTCCCTTCCACTGGATCAGGAACGACTTGGAAAAATCCTTGCGCGCGAGGACTGGCTGCTTTTTACGCAACAATAAAGTTGACAAGGGATGACAAGAGTTGCGCTGACCTCCTCCAGCCTTGCTGATGACACGAAAAGCGGCCTTTCTGCAAACAACTTCCCGCCCACATGTTCTGCAAAATACGGGAGAGTACACATGTGCCAAGCAATCTCAAGTCTCAGCAAAAATTTCAAAGCTCTTTCATACTCTAACCCAGGGAGATGGAGTGCAATGACACAAGAACCGCCCGGCTTGCGTTTCAGGTGTTAGGCTTCAGGATTGTTGAGGTTTAGATGCTTGGATTCGCTAGAGCGCTTCAGTATGCGCTTCAGCCAAGATGCATCAGGCTTCAGAGTCATCAACGTTTCTGATGTGCTCTTCGGCGACTTGAGGAGCTGTGCCGGGCTGCCAAGCGTATAGCAGCCACCAGCTGAGGGGATCACATCAGACCTGCGAGCAATTTTGAGGCACCTTTGCTGAAAGCCCAAGGTGATAGAGGCACTTTTCATTGGTCTACGATGTGCGCACGCGCGATTACGTCACGGACAGTCTCGGCACAAAATTGTCGTGAATGGTGGAAATGCTCTCTTTCAATAACTGTAGGCAAGGGTGGCTGTATGGCCGACGTATTAAGAAAATTTGGTTTGACAACAAGACTTCAGATTCCGGGCACTGCGAGTCCATATCGCGAATTGCTTCAAGTTGCGTAAGGACGGCGGGCTCAAGACGGCAAGAACTGCGATTTGGCTTGAAGGGCCTTCGAGCAGCCCTAAACCCTACAATTCAAACCGGCTAGAGTTTGCAAGGGCGAGTAGTCGGAGTAGCTTACAGATGCTCAGAAGCTTCTAGTATCAGCACTTGATTTATCATGAAGCGAGGGTCTGAGCATGCCTGAGCTGCACCAGGGACCGGAGCTGCGAAATTCGCGAAATCTGCATAGCACGAGTAGGGAAAACCTTATCACATGCGCAGGCGGCCTGCTTTTTGCCAGGGTTGCAGGCTTTGCTGATGCGCCACAGCAGCCCATCGTCTGGCCAAAGTGCCAACAATCATACCAGTTGATGCACATGAATGCACATGGCGTGTCGAAGTGCCTTCTGACTCGTGCATTTTGCTCAAGAATTTCTGCTGGCTAGCGCCATGCTAAATAGTCTTAGAGACTTTGCAGCTCATGCACCTGATGCAGTCTAGCTGATCGATGCTGATCGGTCGGTCAAGTCCCAACAATCAGCCCTCAGCCGCAGCCACGACAGGCTTTGCTAATGAGCAATGCCGCAAGTCCGCCTCTTTTCTTCTCGAAACCGAATGGCTCAGTGAAGTACAATCTTGGGAGAGATGTTTGCATGGAGCTGAAGTCAAAGCTGCGCTGTGCCAGTACTGCGCCCTTCTTGGCCAAGATGATGACATCACCGCTCCATTCGTCCCTCAGCCTGCACGCTGAAGAGTTGTGTGGATGCCATCGTGTTGACGGGAGCATCCTTGACGGTGGTCATGCTCATGTTCAATCAGAATTGCAATGTGATTCCTGTGTGGACCTTGCGGATCCACGGCCAAGAGCTGTTTAGATCATATGTTGTCCAGGATTCCGCACCATTGCCGACGAACTCGTGTCATGAGCAACTGGGGATGCAGCTCAGCTCCTTCCCTGCCAGATATGCGCAAAGGTGTCCGGATGTGCAACGTACACCATCTCTGTAGCGCGACGTCTGCTCAAAGCAATCCAGCAACCGGCAAGTAAACTCATCTCACGTCTCCGAGAAAGCTCCCCGGACTTCAGCCTGCGTCACCTACCGAAGGAAAAAGTGCACAAGCGCACAAAGCTGCAAGCAGTGTGCAAAATTCACTGAGAAAACACGATCATTCTTGCGTTTATCTTGTGTGCAGCGAAAACTTGTCTTTCGCTGGCGCTTGGAGGCCTCAAAAGCCCGCACCTGCAGAGCCGCAAGCCTTGGCTACTGCGGCTACTGCGGCTACTGCTGGTTTTAACTTGTAACTTGGAGCTTCTCCCACCATCAAAGGATCAAAGGCCCGCGCCGCAAGAGCAGCGCATGGTCCAGAGGCACGGCCTGAGAGATGAACCGTTGGAGCTGACACCCGTAGCATCCCGTAGCAGTTGTGCACAGTTGTGCTGGCAGGATGCATCCCAAGCGAGATCACTCTCCGCCAGCCCCCATGCCTGGCAAGCTCGGTCGTTTCCTAATTTGGAGCGCTCGCAGATGTGCACTGCCTTGCCTGCTTGCCCGATATTTGCTTTACTTGCCAACGCCCACCGACAGCACCTAAGTCAAAGGCCACCATCACGCAGAAAAGCTTTCAAGTGCGACTGGGATGAAGCTTCTGACTTCTGACATCTGTCATGCAGTTGCATGCCGGAAACCTACCGTACGGTCTGGTGCGATGTGATGGATTGTCTATGGCAGCTTGCACGACACAGGTCTCGCGCCTCCCGGCCAGGCCTGCAGAAGCAACTAAGTCAAAAATTGGTGATTTCATGTGATTCAAAGCTGCTACAATGCGATGGCTGACATTTGTGAACATTTCCACATTGCCTGCGGCAAAGCCAAAGCCGACCGCAAGGTGAACGAGACATTTTGTGCTTCCGCACTTGGATTCCGCCAGAGTAGGAGGCCACTACAAGGAGGGCACTCGAAAGCTCCATATCCGTACACCTGACGCTCAGGCGAACGCACATAAACTCACATGACCTACGGCCTTAAAGGGCATTACGGCCTCCGAGATACCTTGACCCAGACGGTTTTCGACGCGCGCAGTGCGACATCTTATCTCATTTTATCCATCTACATCGACTGCCTTACTTGAAGCACACCCACCTTAAAACTATCGCAACCTCAGCAAAGCCCCCTGGCGTATGTGCTGCCTAGTCCTAGGGATTTACGGGACTTCTTCCACTTAGGAGGCAGATTTTTGCAGCTGGTCGAGCTTTCCCGTCGTTCGCACACAGGCTCAAGCATGCCACATATGCCACGTGAATCCTTTCGCCTCAGCTTGCAAGATCGTGCAATGCTCCCCAAAAAGCATCTGCACATTTCTTATTATGTGCAGGGCTCCCAAAGCTCGCGGAAAACCACGAACATATCCGAAAATTTGGCCTCCAGGAATCTGAGCCCTCAGATGACCACTACACGTGTTTAGGTCCCCAGCACGAATCGAACTGATTCGGCTACAAAAACAAGCCTGATTCGGATGGATGGATGGAGGCACATACCGCCCCCCACGCAAGCGCCATAGCCGCCCTTAATGGATTGCTCAAGACACCTTCCGACCATAGAAAAGTAACCACGACAGGGGGCAGGGAGGCAGGAGCAGGGGCAAGGACTGGAGGCGAAAAAGGGAATGCAGCAGGAGTTAGGGGACAAGGCGAGGAGGGAGAGTGTCTGGCGGATTTTTTGAATCCGGGGTCGAAGAAGTTTGATCAATGCGGCGAATAAAGTTGATTTGGGGATGATCCTGAATTCAGTGGTGCGTGCATAGAAAACCTGGTAGATCATTGGGCAGAAGTACTTTTTTTATCATATACTCAAGCACAAGCCGCAAAAAAATGACTTTGTGGCTTCTCCGTTAGCCCTCGTGGTTCGAAACTCCATCCTTGAAAACATATTCCAAATGCAAGTGGTTCGAAACAATCTTCTTCCTGTTGTTGCAAAGCAAGCTCTGGGTGAAGTGAAACAGTTTGCCGCGCGAGGGGTTGCTCTGCGCCATTTCAACAAGCCGCGAGCCGGCCCTCGATGCTCACCGAGCTCAGTCTTGAAATGTGAGTTTTATCCAACCTTCCAGCTACCAGCAGAAACCACCCACCGAGAACACACGCAAAACTTTCGGGTCTGGCCGCCTTGCCTGACCGGGGACCTGGACAATAACAAAACCCTCTAAACACTTTCAAGTCATGTCAAGTCATCCTCGGGCCATTCCATCATCAATATACCATCTTGATGATGGAGAGTCCGTTCTACCATCTTGATGATGGAGAGTCCGTTCTCTTTCTTTGTCGGGGAGCTGTTGAATTCGCCAATGCCGGCAACATGCACTATCAAGGGGGGGGCCACGCAACTGGCAGAACACACGAACAGGGGCTTCGGTTGCTGCGCTTCAGGGCAAGTGTGGCAACTGAGGCTGCACAACAGCGACATTGAAACGTTATCATCGGAGCCTCCCCTCGTGCTGGGTCGCCACCAAGCCAGTGCGCATCGGGTAGAACTGCCGAATGTTTGCGAGAAATGTTGACTTGCCAAGCGAGTGTGTCCCAGGATGCCGGAGCCAACAGTGATGGCTGAATCTGAAGTTCCTGGTGCATAGTGAACACCAAACCTTGCACTTCTTCTGCAAAGTCCTGCAGGTCGAAGGAGTTCAAGTACGCGCCGGGCTCCTCTGCTCGGCTCCACACCAAGCCACCCAGTGACAAACTTGAGAGCGGGAACAATCGCGCACGCTTCAAAACTTCGAACACCATGGAATCTCTGAAAGTTATCCACTGCTGCCTGGGGGAGCCCGCACCCTTGCGGCCTAGGTCAGGACCACCTCGCCATATGGAGTCTACAGAACAAAGCCACCAAGGTGAGGGCCAGGAGCCTGTCACTGCCGATATACGGACTTGCTTTTGCATTCTCAACTCTTGTATCAAGAAAAGCAGATTGTCGACATCTCTGGAGTACTCACCCGCACTGCTGGCCTTCACACCAGTGCCAATTCCATCGAACTTGAAAAAAGTAATTCCGCTGTTCAGCAATCTGAAGGTAGCATTATAAAACCACTCGAAGTATCGCGAGCCGGAAAACCTGAGCAGGTTAGGGACTTCTCCCTGAAACTCAAATCCCATGGAGGCCCCGATCTTCACGCGTCGCTTGCCACCTTCCCCAAATCCACCCCAAGGAGACATCCAGACACCAAGGGCCACCCCTTTAGTGCTCGCAACTTTTGCAAGGGAGCCGAGCCCTCCGGGAAAATTGTCGCGGTTCACGTGCCAAGGAATGCCTGCATCATCCCACCCATCGTCCAATACTGCTCCTGACAAAGTGACGCCTCTCTCCGACAATTCCTGGACTATTTCTTCAAGTCTTTGGCTCACGTGTAGCTCATTGAGCGCTTGGGCTGCGGAGCAATGTGGAAGCCCCAGAGGACTGGAGTCCACGCATGGATGTCTACGAAGGTCATACCATGTCGTAAAATGCAGAAAGGATCTGGGAGGAGAAGCTCGGACTTGCTGTAGGTAAGCATGAAAGTGTCGTCTTAGCAGAAAAATCGACTCCTCTGCTGTGACGCCAATTGGACCAGTGATGCCAGCGGATGCAAAGTATGGAGTTCCAGGAGAAGCGTCACGCAGCTCCGCAACCACACGTGTCCCGTTGCTTCTAAGTCCATGGACTGCCTCAGATCTGTGTCGACTCGGCTCAGCTGACATGCTGCAGAGTGAAAGCAATGTGCCAAATGTTCGGCTTATCCTCCAACAAACCAACCCACCCATCGAAACTCAGGACCCACACCTTCAAGCTCAAGTTCGTATACCTGGCAAACCGTACCTAGCAAATCGTACAGTGCATTGACGGCAGCTGCGTGACCGTCAGCACCCTAGCTCTTCGTGTGGCAAGCAAAAAATTGCAACGTTTGCAGCGAGACAGTCGGCCGAAACTTCAAGTCGCTTCATTTTGTTTGACTATATTCCGAAGGCAGCAATTCCAAACAATTAGAAACAATCTCTCACAGGCGCGCACAGCCAGGCACAGCCAGCATGTCTCTACTCCACGGATCTCAGAGGGCTGGCTTTTAACCCGAGTTTCACTTGGTGGTTCAGTCAGCTTGTACCCACCCTTGATTCTAAATTCTCTACACACACCCTTATCTCGGCACAGTGTCTACCCTATTCTACAGTGTAGCAGCTCTTAGCATGTGGCTTGAGAACGCAGGCAAATTTGATCTGGGATGGCCCTTTCCGTCCCACGAGTAGCTGGAAACAGTTCTAGAGAACATGTTCGAATATTGGAGCAGCAAGCTCTCGACTCTCGATGCCACACTGCAGTTTGATCCGCCGAGGCCTTGGGCCGTAGGTGTCCGAAAGCAAGCACCCCACCTCTAATCCCCTCTGTCCCGCCTTTATTTTGCATTTTTTGGCCTAAACTGGGTACTCCCCCCTGGCCGCAGGGGGCACTTCAGCCTGCCCTAGCGGGCCGCCCCAGGTTTGGGTTGCCTTGTTGCAGAAGCTCAGGCCGAGGCGGGTCGCGTAGCGCTAAAATTACAGTGATTACAGTGAAGGCCAGGCAGCTCGTGGATGCTCCAGGGCAATCCAAACTCCACGGCCGATGTGTATGAGAGGACTACCATCCACTTCACCGCTAACACCGAAGCAGTCGAAGCGATCCAAGGCCTGCAAGTTTGCCTGTTGTTGGGCCTGTTGCTTGCCGCATACGGCCATCAGCGAGCTGTCAAAATCCCAGAGGGTTAAGCTCATCACAGTGGTTAACGGAGTTGTCAACTGTGTGTTCTCTCCCCTCTCTTTGCTTTCATACCAGAAGCGAATCCGGAGGACTTCTGCGCCGGCTGCCAGACGTAGCAACGCAGCAGTCCAATGGACACGCAGCTGAAACGGACACTCCAATTCGATGGCTTCGCCACCCAAAACCAAAAACCCCTCCTCTTGTGAAGATGACAAGGGTCTTCGCCTCTCTAAAGAGCAGTCTTTGGCGACAACCTTCTCTCCAGATGTGAGCGAAAGCTCGAATAAGCTCTGCCAGCCTAGGCTGGACCCGCGCTCCTCAAAGATCCTTGGCACAAGGCCGGAGGTTGCTTCTTGCTGACGCTGGTCCCCGACTAAACCGCTGGCGCTTTGATAAGTCCAGCCCCAACCCACATGCAAATGGTCACCTGCTAGGTCGAAGGTGCTTCCAGCACGGTCATATGAGTCCGTCGCCTTCGCTTTGTTCTGGCTCATGCGGGGCATGATCTCGGCTATAAGCGCTTTAGATTGCACGGCAGATCTGGCCATGGCCACTTGAGCTGCACTCTGTAATTCAGGTACTTGCCGCACTTGCCCTTCTGACATCTGCGATTGGGTATAGCTTGGCTCCAAGCCGAGTCCGCTGTTCGGAGTAGAAATATCAGCATGCGATTTTCCAGTCCACATATTCCAAACCAGCAGGACAATCGTTCCATAGACAGATGCAATTGAGAGCACTGGCTTGTAGAGAGAGCGCGATGGCAGATCTGGCTTTCGCCTTGGAGTGCTGAGGCTGCTTTTGGCAGAGTCCTCTCCCCTGCGACCGGCCCAGCCGGTACTTCTTTTCTCCACCATGGCAGGCACTACTAAAAAACGAAATATGAGGTTAGCGCTTAGCATGTGTTACCTGCCTTACTCTTTTCCTTACGCTATGAGCGGCTGCAGTGATGAGATGTGAAGAGATGCTACGAGTATGAGCATACATGAGCATGTGCGCGCGCGGGCCAATCCCAGCTCCCGGAAGGCAATTGGATTTGTTTCTTCTACGCAGCGTGGGCAACCTCCGGCTGAGCACGGAGCAGCCTCACATAGCCTCACAGCAATTATAGGGTCTTTGAGAGCACCTTGGCTAGATGCTGGCGTATGCAGCGACACCTGAAATACTCATAGCTTTGCCACGAGAAGGCGCAACTTTAGGTAGTGATGTGGCTCTGCCTTCGAGGACCAAATCCGACCAGATTGAATCGCATCATCCTCTCCAAGACGGCCTTTCCCATTAGCGTCTAGTTTGCTTGGAAAACGGCGTGCATGACTCTCAGCCAAGACTGGGCGTCCTTAGTGTCCAAGCATATTGCTCTCCGGACTTGAAGTGGACTTTGCAAGTCCGCTTCCACTCGACACGTTTCGCATAACTTGCAGCATAATCATGGAACGCTGCACCACTCGCAATCGGGAATCACATAAGGAAAAGAATGGCCGGCGGTGTCTGCTTCCTTCGCTGATGATCCGTCCATGCCTTCGCCCAAAAGCTGGCAAGTGCACGAAAAAACTGCCTGAACATTGCAGCCTGTGTTGTCATTGGTACGCTGCCGGAAGATCAGCACAGGCACCTTCAATCGGCTGAGACCGTGAAGCCACAGGCGACTCGTTCGAAATCCGATCGTTCGATTCTTCGCCTGTCCATTTGCTCGCGTTAACTCAGGACCTTTTCAAGTGACATGTTATCTGCACAGCTTCTAGAACATCATCTGGCATCAAGGTTGACCTTTGTGGGTGGAAGCGACCTTGCCAACGAGCCCTGATGCCCTACTTGTGTATGATCGTTGCTACGAGTACCTTGCCGCACAAACAAAAGCATCATCTTGGGCCGCGTGCTCATGGTTGCAGGGGGATGTCTACTTCTGGAGGATGCTCTTTGTGATTGGATGTCTTCCTCACTGCAGTGCGCATGCCGTGTCACCGTGCATGACTGCTTTCGGACACTGGCCTCCTGCAGCAGCGGAGTCAATGTCTTTCTGCCGCGCTTGATAATAACCTGAGCAACTCGATTGGGTGGAAGACAAATGCCAAGCTTAAAAATCAAGCTGTGCAATTTGCCTATGCCTACCAGTTTACCAGGGCTGAGATCACGAGCCCACGGATTTATTCACCTCCCACTCCGAAAACAATCGTACCTACGCCCTACCCCCTTTGCAGAGAGCTCCCAGCCACCAGATGTCCGGACGCATACTTTCACGCATCAATCGCGTGGTACCCAAAACTACAAAACTGCATCGGAACTGCCAGATGACTGATCGCCCCGTTTTTGCTTCCAAGACGAAAATGTCCTAGAAGGTGTACGCATTTTGGAGCAAAAATTGGCCAACTGTTAACCCCGAGCTGCGGGAAAGCCAAAAACATTCATAAAACGGAAAGGTACTGAAAGTTCCATGAGCTCTGTCAAGCAGAAAGTACCGAAACCTCTGATAGACCGAGGCTCTTCTGCCTCTAACTGACCGGTTGACGAATGTCCCTTTTGCAGCTCAGCTGGCAGAAAACTGCTCGAGCCTGCGTTCAACATCGTCAGAATCATCAGATACAGCAACCACCCGAAGTTAATCGACCCGACAGCATCAATAGCCCCTGATCAAGGCAGCTGTTAAGGTCCCAAGCTATTCAGCCAACTGCTCTCACAGTCTCTCCAGCCTTGAGCCCGGCAGCCGAGGCGGAAACGCGGAGCGTTGACAAGTACAATGCCCCAGCATTGTATCGTCCCCTCAACTTGGATCCCTGTATTCATTGGTCCCTGCTAGAATACATCCCCTTTGTCTTCAGCGTGCTCACAGGGGGCCGTCATCTAGGTAATTGACAAATTGTGGGGTGACCTCGGATCCATTCGCTGGCCAAGAGTCATCGCATTGTGTCGAATGCTGACCACATCATACCAGGCCATGCAAATAGCCACTTTGCATTCACGAAATACGTTGTCAAGATGTCTGCCACAACACAGCCTGCAACTGGCCAAAGGGTACTAGTGGGCCGTGCTAGTATTTAGTATTAGTGTACATAACTCGACTCAGGGGCAATGCTCTGAGCTAGGCGGATCTACAACCAAGTAGATGGAACTTGTCAATGCCCCTGCAACCACGGCAGCTTGCAAATGTGAGACATTTGGCAATCACAAGGCAATCAGGCTCATCCAAACAACAGTCCCATCGTTTCGTCCAATTCAAACTGGTACATGATATCCGCAACAGATCCAGGACTGCGCTTGCATTTTAGTTGTACAGGCATGACTCATGAGCCCGGGTCAGTCCTGCAGGTATTGCCACAAGCCAAGTCAGGTACTTGGAAAAACCATACTTCAAGCGCATGTCGACAGCCACCGCGCAGGCAAACAAGCCTGCACATTGTTGTTGTGGGGTAGATTGGAGCATGCATGCATTCAAAGCCTGTACAATACTACTCTGCAGTTTTTTGCGTTGCAAGGCTCTTCGCATCGTGGCTGCTTCTGCGCCCGCATCGTTGGAATGAAGAGTTGCCACCAAAACAGGAAACATGACGAACAGCCTTTCAGCAAATTTGACCCGGTCGGCGCAGATGCTTTGGTGAACCCAGCACACAAAAGAAACCATGGAATCATTCTCAATCGTACGTAGTATCATGTTGCGCCCTGATTTCCTCTGCCCCGTCCAAGAGGCGAAGCTGCGTATAGGGCATGGTACGTTCTCGCCTGCGCAAAGATGCTTTGTCACAATCTCGGGACAGAATCTCAAATTCGCAACCACATTGGCCACAATGTTTGCGAAGTTCTCTAGCCAAACAGGTCAGCTCGCCTCGATTATGCCCTTTCGTACGAGTGTCATCAGGAAGGACGCAATCTCTATTGCGAAAACTGAGCAAAACGACGAGGATGGCATTCCAAAAGCCTCATTTTGCACATCCGCAAAGAGCATGAAACGATGTGGGGTTTGCATGGAGTGCAAGGTGGAGGGCAGGCTCCTGCTTGCAACCTCTACATTTGTCTTCCAACCTGATTGCTGAGGAGGTGCGTCGCCCTGAGGCACTCTACGATGGACTCTGCAACAGCCACAATCCCTGCTTGTGATGGACGTACGACTTGGGATCCAAGCTTCTCGATTGCAACAAGTATACCCAAAACGGCTGAATGCAAATGGGTACTGCTCGACCTTGATTCACAGACGGGTATTCTACCATAGACAGGATATTCGATCATTCTTGGCGGGTCAAAGACCCGGTTGTCGCATGCCCCGGTGTGGGCGAAGCTCTGGGTAGCAAAAACATGGGCGAGGAATTATTCTGCATTCTTTGTCTAGTGTTTCCTAGTACATTCCGATGGTTTCCAGTTAAAATCAGTTAAACATACAGGGAAATAGAGGCTCTCCGAATAAAACACAAGCGGGGGGGGGGGGTTGGGAGCGGCACACACCCGCCACTTGCAAGCACAACGTTCGCATGACCGGTTTGGAAAAGGATGCGCGTGTTTTCAGCTTTCACGGATTTTCACGGCATGATCTTTATGCGGTTGGAGGGGGGGGGGGAGCTCCCACTTGCAAACACAATACTCGCATGACGGGTTTGGCGAACAAAGAAAGCAAGCTCGCAAGGCTTCAAGAGAAATAGACCCCTCGCCCCTCCGCCCCCCCCGTCCCCCACAAACACAAAACTCGCGGTTTGGAGAACCCCTGCAAGGCTCTCCCACTTCAAACACCATGCTCGCATGACGCGTTTTGAAAGGGCTCACATGATTCATTCAATTAGTTCCAGGGGCTTGCGTGCCCTTACAGGAAATGATTCGGGGACATCGGCGACGTACTGGAATCATTCGTTTAAGAGAAGATTCCGGCTTGCACCTGACATGGTCTCTGCTTTCTTGCGCCACTGCAGCTAATGCTCTCAAGGTCTCTCAAGGTGTCCCCCACAATCCCCCACAGACGATCACCCTGCTGATGACATGTCGCAGCTACATGAAAAAACTCAAGAACAAACTCGCATGAGATTCCGGTTCCCTGAATTCGTAGGCAGCTTTTAATTCGGCGCACAACAAAAATCATGGGGCCCTAAACATGTTGATCAACGCGCGTACTTCTTGGTGTATTGAAGTGTTTTAGTCGAGAAGCAGCTAATGTAGTCGCCGCGAACTGCGACTTGGCGTAGAACTTTTTGGCAACCTGTCGCCCGGTACAGGTAGCCCAGCGAGCAAAGAAAAGCGTGAAAGAGCCAGTCGCCTGCTCAACTGTGTCAGGCGTCTTTTTCGGGTAAGGCCTTGCAACGTCTCATGGCTGGCATGTATGAAGTGCAAGTTGGAAGTCAGGAAAGTCTAAGTGTGAAGCATCGAGTTCGTTGTGCGATCCTCCTCGCGGTCGAGAGTGCGAAAAACGATGAAAACACTGGCTGAATTGCTGTATGATTGCTGGATTTTGGCCAAGCTCAAAGGGTCCGTGCTGCCAATTCTCTTGGTGGCAATGTCAGCTGCGTGGCAGGCAGCGAGCACCAGCAGAACCTCCGAGAAGACAAAGGATTCACAGGATCTCTACAACTCTGTGCCATCAAGGGCAGCACACTGGCACGAACACTTCGCCAGAGTCAAAACTGTGTGGAAAACGTGCAGCCGCTGAACTACTTAACTACTTCCCTACTTCCAGGCCCCTGAAGCACGGTGTGATGCCTTCACGGTCAGACTCGTAACTCCTGGATGGTGCAACCACCATTCGGGGGCCCAAATTCCAAGGGCTGTAGCCACCTCAACAAAGGCGACCATGTCAAGAGAATAATCATCTCGAAAAACTGAGCACGCCGCCAGATGACGCATTGCGAAAATTGCGTTGTGTACACGGAATTCCCTGAGCATCGTAATCTGTGAGCGGAGCATCAACATGGGACCACAATTCAAGTGACAAAACTGCGAAGCCTCCATATCATTGGCTTCGTCCAGATTCTGTTCCTAACTTGCAGGGGTGAGCTAAACAAAATGTATGAAACATCGAAAACATGCATTTCTCATCATTTCTTTCTCAATTCAATCATGCAGTGGCAACGACAGCAACAGTAAATTTCAAGTTGTAATCGGGCAAGTCTGATTAGCGGAATTGGAGATCAGCTACAACAAGCAAACTACTGATGTTAATAACTGGCGATGAACTTTTTATATCGTCTTTTCGAAGAACAGGTGGTCTCCAACTTAAGTAGTATCCATGATTGATTTGATGAATAGAATATGCACAACTTGGAATTATACTGGTCTCCCCAAGATACGAGGACTATCACAGACTTCTGCGGAGCAGATGTCCTGCCAGCTTCTAAGATTAAAAAACAATTTGTGATAGCAACTGTCCGCTGCATGCTGCCAAAACTGCATTAGTTAAGGATGCTGATCGGTTCGGAACACCGCCCCGGATCACCAATCTCAATCTCAACATGTTGACGGAGTGTTCGGCCTGTGTCAGCACGGATGCTTCCAATGATTCGCACATGCGATACTTGTGATCTGCCACTTTCAGTGAAGGCAATGGACCATTCAATTCTCAGGACTATATCCTGTTCGGTTCTTAGGACTTGCGCTTGTGACGCTTCGGGGAGGCTATGGCTTCTACGTTTAAGGGTTTAAGCTTTAGGATTCTGATGGTTTAGGGCATTTGGGTTTGTGTAGGCTTGTTTTGCAGTAGGCTTTTGGGGGTTTTTGGGGGTTCACGGGGCGTGCAGGGCTTCGAGGGCTTGCTATGTTTTTTTCGTTTTGAGTTTCTAGCGTTGCCTACAGGCTTCTTAGAGCTTGGGGTGCTTATGGTTTAAGGTTGTAGGGTGCAGGACTGGTGCAGGGGCCGACACACCCAAAAACAAAGGTGGGAAAACCCGAAGTTGTGTCCGACTCTTGGATCGTATTGTTGCTTGCTGTTCTACATCGCTTTGCCCATCGAGCGCGACGTCTTTCACCTGCAGGTCGTTGCTGCACTGCCTTTCTCCCTCATCTTCGAGCAAAGGTCTGAGCAAAGCAATTCTTGAAAAGCGGATTCCTAACATTCCTGACGTCCCATCCCCGTGAGGCTGGCCTTGAAGGCGGCAGCCATGGTGTTATGATAATACTATAACGAAAGGACTGAATTCGGCCGTGCTGCCGCGGCAATTCGAACTGGAAGCTCAAAGCCTGCAAGCTGAGGTGGGGACCGACATGGCTTTTGTTCCAAAACGCCCTGATACAAAATTTGGCAAAACTGCGGTCCAGCGACGTGGAGCAGAACGTGAACCAAAAGGCAAGCAGCAGAGAAGCTGCTCTGATCGAAAGACTCTTGCCTCAAGTATTGCTGGGAAATAAAAGTTAAATAGTTAAATATGCTCAAAAACATGTCTAACCCCGCATGTGTCACGTTGTCCCCAGCTTTGAAGCGGCAACCCTCTAACGATGTGAGAGAGGGATAGAATGGGATGGACTCCTCTGGAATGTGCAATAGCTAGATGTGCAGGAAAAATTGCAGCAGAAGCCACTGCTGGATCAGAATGGTGTAGAATCCTCGACTGACATGTTGCTGTGCAGGCTCTGACAACACAGGACAGTAACTACCTGACATGCTGCACCGGATATGGTCTTGAGCGCGTCAGTGCAAGACTTTTGCTGGAGTTGTCCTGGCGTGGGGCCCCATGGGGCGACCCGCATTTTGACCTCCAAACCTACATACGGAAGCTTGTGCTGTCTGGGGTCGGGACTTTTGGTCAGAGCGATCCGCTCAGAGCATGAACGCTCATGAATGCACAGGCGTCGTCAGCTACACAATACTGCACAATTGCAGGGATGCTTGTGTCCAGTTCTCTCAGTCTCTCAGGAACCTCCAAAATAAAAGGGTGGTCAGCCGTAATGCCATCGTTTTGGGACGGACCGATTGGATGTCCTCCTACTTCCTAGTGAACGCGTGATCAAACGATTGCACAAAAACGATTTCCAGCAGGACTTTGTACAATCCACCGGTCAAAGTGCAGGTAAATTCAAGAATCTCATCCTGAAATATCCTGACCTTGACCACGCTGGATATAACATGACCGACACATGTTCAACAACAACAGGATGCATGCTCTCCCTGTTCGCCTGCTACATGAGATCCCCATCACAGAGTCACAGACTGAGTCAATAGAGGCTATATGAGGCTATAGCGAACATAACACAGGAGCCTATATAATCAGCCAATCTCCACATCAGAAAGAAGCAGAAAAGCCATAGAAAAGCCATAGAAAACCACCAAAAACCAACAGAAAATCAATAAACCAACAGAAAACCAAAAAAAAAACAATAGAAACCAATAGAAAACCAATAAAAACCAGCAGAAAACCAATAGAAAACCAATAGAAAACCAATAGAGAACCAATAGAAAACCAATCAAAACAAATCAAAACCAATAGAAAACCAATAAAAACCAATAAAAACCAATAGAAAACCAATAGAAAACCAATAAAATCCAAAAAAATCATAGAAAACCATTAAAAAAAAAACAATAGAAAACCAATAGAAAACCAATAATATCCAATATAAAACCCAATAGAAAACCAATCAAAACCAATAAAAACCAGTAGAAAACCCATAAGAACCAATAGAAAACCAATAGAAAGCCAATAAAATCCAAAAAAACATAGAAAACCAATAAAAAAAACAATAGAAAACCAATAAGATCCAATAGAAAACCAATCAAAACCAACAGAAAACCAATCAAAACCAATATAGAATTATTGGTTTTGATTGGTAATAAAAACCAATAAAATTATTGGTTGTCTATTGGCTTTCTATTGAGGCTGAAGGGTTATAAGAGTTTGGAATGTTGCCGACCGAAGCGGAAATGCCTGACTCCATGAGAGTTTGTTCGCTGCGACTCTCTAGAAGCTGTGTCGTCGAGTGGCGCAATTTTTTGCAAGCCCAAGTTGACAAGACAGCCTACCCATGCACAACGTGGCACAACCTTGGTTCGGAACATTCTGCAGGCAGGTCGCTGTACGCGAAGTGCAGAAGCGCCAGAAGTCCCAAAAGAGCGTGTAAATGATACCTCAAGGTCAAACTCAAACGACAAGGCCAGTCGAAGTCTCCCCTCGCGCTCCCCTGCACATCCCTGCACTATGCTGGCCAAGATTGGCCAAGTCTCTTGTCATGTCCAGAGAACAGCTTTGCCATGCCAGATGCCTGCTGCAACGGCTACGGGCCTACGGACTTATAGCCACCGCAAGTCGCTGCGGTGCATACGCGCAGCACCGTACTTCTGCAGCTTCTCAGCCAAAAAGCTGCAGCACTCGATGGCTCCGGGGAGCGGAGAGCCCAGTTCGATGAGAGGGCTCTTACGGGCCTTTCGGCAGAAGATGCTCGAAAAGAAGCCTGTACGAGTAGTTTGATTGTAAAAGCATGCGCGCAGTTAGTTTGTGAAAGCACGTGAAAAAGGCTTTCAGATTTCTCAGATTATCTTGGACCTGTCTGGCTCAGAAACGGCCAAACATGCCCATGCGCAAGCCGCGTAACGTTGAACTTGTGTTTGCACGGGTTGGCTAGTTTGGTTTGGCTGACTCGACGCGTGGAAGCCGAGCCTGTCTCGTGAAAACTTCTTCTAGACAACATAGCCAACGCTATCAACACATATATCAAACACCGATGTTGTGCTCGGGCACTTAGACAACAAAGGCAATTGGCATTGGTTTCCATAGGCGTACTTCCGTTTACTTTTCTCTCAGCATGACTAGACGGACGGATAAGCATAAAAGTCAGATGAGTATCCCAATTATTCTGTAAGTGTAACGAACCACTGCCCCCAGAATGTTGAAAGGCTAGCACTTACCTTACCTTGTGGCTGCTTCGGCCAGAGTGGCTGCTGCGCAGGCTAGGCGATATCGGCGATATGGTGATCTAAAATTGATGTAATCACCTCGGCTTCTGGCCGAGAGGCGTCCACAGGATCTGTCCTCCTTCCCCACTTCCCATAATCGGAAATCCGCCAAACGCCCCCCCACCCCTTTCTGTGGGACGATTGGGACCTGCTCGAACAGCTTGGAGGAGCTGCAATCAGATGCTGCGGGGGTTCCAGGCTATGGGCCCCTCCCACAGAGACCACGCCAAACCTTTCCGAAGATCCCTGCGTATCAAAGCTCGCTCAAAGAAACAGGCCCCCTCGAAGACTAACATCTTGCCTTTTCTCCGGGCTCTGAGGCTAGCAGGCAACTTTATTCCGAGTTCAGGGAGAATCCTAAAAGTAAACCCCACCACAATTCAACCTGGACTCACATCTTCGCACACCGATGAGCCAGGAAGTCGAAAGCACAACCGTACATAGGCGGACAGAAACAGCAAAACACTACGGTCACTGAAGCGGGGATCACAGGGATTCTATAGATGCCCACATCACCGAAGCCACAAGATGTTGTGAAGAACCACTCCCCGCAACCTTCCGCATTCCGAAGGATCCCTGAAGGGAGGCCAAGGAGGTGTTTTTCACACATCGGTCAGCATTGGTGGTTACCGGGAAGGTTCGAATCGAAACAGGCTCCTGACCTTGGCCCAAGCCGCGCTGAGGCGCTTAGTGTCTGTTGCCACAGTTGACGCGTGAACATTTTACAAATGAGAGCAGGATAAAGCAGGGAACTGGTGCTACCAAACGCTTCTGCGAAGAAGCATTCGGAAAAAAGGACAGTAATTTAATTTAGATGCCTGCTATTGGGGTGGGCGGTCGAGGCTTGGGGGTGCCTAAAGCATGGCTCGAAGACGTCTAGATTTAAAAACACACTTGGATTGCTGAATGGTCCATGCCGGGCACACGGTACTAGTAGAAACGTGCAAAACTTCAACTTGTCCAAGCAAGACGAGAATTATCGAGCATTACTCACAATCACTGCGCGCATGAACAAAATCATGGATATGAGCTTGTGACCAATCACGGAGCGGTCTTTTGCACCCGCAACGCCTAAGCCAGCTGATGCCAGCTGGCTGTCCAGCTAGCTGTCCAGCCAGCTGAAGGCTAGCTGAAGGCTGGCAGAAGGCTAGGGCGAGCTGGCTAGCTGCAAGCTTCATGGCTGAGCATTTGGAGCGCCCTTTCTCGGGCCTTAAGGACTGCTCTGTCGGTCTCAGGCCAAGGACTTTGCCGATTGAGAGCACCTTGGCAACGACCAAAACTTCAAAACTCCTTCACCCGACGAAGTTCACCCAATTCTTTTGAAATTCGTCACATTTTGAGTCGAACCGTTTTATGTGCAAGCCCTCATGCCAACCTTGTCATTGCTTTTACATGTTTATCGTAAAGCATGTTTTTCACACATTGCCTTCGCCTTCTCGCTTGATTCTGTGCCAATGCACAGTGCAACACCTCTTGCCTTTACCGAAGGGTGTGGCAAACAGGCAGACATACACTCCAACATGGGGGAGGTTCGTATCATCTCCCACGCCTCGTCATGATTGGTATCACCAGAGCAAGAAACAGTAAGAAACCGACCAAGAGCAAGGGCCCTGCCATCGCCAGTCATTCGACCCAATACAGATGTGGCAGCTTCACGGACTTGTGAGTTCGCACGCTGCAGCAGCTCAGCCATTTGGTGGCAAATCTCCTGCTGGGGCGGATCCGCATCAGGCTTCTGATCTCTTGCAAGATTTCTGTTCACAAGCTATTCAGGAAGGTGTTGCATGTGGCACTCATGTGGCTCGAGAGACACAAACAGAAAGATGATTCTGTGCAAGTGTGCAAGTGTTCAAGTGACAAGTGCTCATGAGTGGGACCCAGACGCCACAACTTCTGCAGGCGCCAAAATGCCAGGCGCACTGGGCATGCAATTGGGATGCCCATGGATGCCTGGATGGGATGCCAGGAAGGCTAGGAAATACCAGGAACGGGAGCGGACGTTGGGGACCCGGGTCGGCTAAAATGGAAATTGAGAAGAACCTGTTTGGCAGGGCAGCACCCGGACCGACCCTCCTGGCCGCAAGGTTTTGAAACTCCTTAAGCAGCCTTACGTTGACTTGCTCTTGAGCCTGTGACAGAGCATGTTGGCAATACTGTGTCGTTTGCAACGGGGACGCAATCTTGTCCCAGAGCCGGGACTGAGGAAGTGCTGAGCTGCTGAACTCAGTCCTGTCACCCGACCTACGCTTGCAAGGGCTGCAAGTAATTTTTCAGTCGTTCTTGCGGGGTTTCTTGAAAGGATGTGATTCTCTTGACGCCTACCTCTCATCCAGTCAGGTCAAGACGTGATGGACAATGCACACTCAAACAATCACGTACGCACCGAAGGACTTCCAGTCCTCTTCGTGACTGCTAGCTGGCAGATTGGACAGGAGCTCGATTGCAGTCACGACAACGGTGGAAGCTTCGTCCTGCTGCCAGCTCTGGATTCCAAGCAGGGTCCACGTCACAGGTTTGGGCAAGGAGCTCTCATGAACAAACTGGCTACAATTGAACATCTGTCGTGACACTGTGGGTCAAGCGTTCTACAGCACTAAGTCTACGATTCAACACTATTCTACCGGGCACATCGGGCACGTCGGGCACATGCACGGCGCCACACTGCGCCCACCACATCCCACCGTGCAGGAACTTTTTTCACCATGCCCGGCCCTCTTCCCAATGGAAGCCTGTCACAGGCGAGCCTTGCGGAGGGGCTCTTCAAAAACTATAAGCAAAAAATTGCAGGGCGGTCGCCCGTGGGGGTGCATATACGCCCGACGCCTGAAGACACGTTTTGAGGACACGTGCTTGGAATGCACCGACCCCCTGACGCCACGCACTGATGCCACTTCCCGTGACGACCTGTCTTCGTTCTGCGCCTGATGCCACGTTCTGACGCCGCATCATTGACGACACATGGAGTCCTGACGCCACGTCAGCTTTTGACGCCACTACGCCACCTCCGGGGAGGACAAGCGCAGCTTTTCGCACGATTTCTCGTTTATGTTTGCCTCCTTCGGGGCCTGTGACGCCATTTTGACGCCATGTTGGGCGATGCCACGCCAGGTCCGATGGCGCCACGTGTAATTTACTCGCGACGCCATGTGAGCTAGTGACGCTCACGTGTTGACGCCACGTAATTCGACACCCGCCACGTGAGCAAGTAACGCCACATTTTGACACCACGTCTGGCAACGCCACGTGGCTGATTGACCACGTGAGCTACTTTCGCCACGTTTTGACGCCACGATCGGCGATGTTCTTGTCTTCACGACGCCACGCTTCGACGCCGATGCCACGTGGCTTCATGACGACTCGTGGTCTATTGACGGCAGGTTTTGACGCGACATGTGTCCGGTGTGGAGCTGAGGACTTCAACAGCACCTCAAGGCTTGGACCTAAGCTGCAGAAGCTGGCGCGAAAAGCCTTCATCGGGAAATTGGGCTTGGTTCAAAGGTTGGGGATGGTTGGGGGTGAGAGCAGAGGGGCCTTATGAGATAAGGGTTTACGGTAGAGGAAGCTTTGCTGTCGCACAAAGGAATATCCCAACACGCCAGCACCATCATGCACCGGCGCAACTTTAAGAATATTGATCTAAGCTGAGGCCTTTCTGGCGTGCGCACAGTTTCAGAAGCCTGTTCACGCGCGAACTCTAGGACTCTAAGGCAGGCGCGAACCCAAAGGCGGGAAGGTAAGGTGGCAAGGAGGGTTCTTTGGGTTTGTAGATGTTCAGGTTTGAAGGTTAGGACGAGTGTGGTTCCGAAACAGGATGGAGAATCGGAGTCCCCAAGGAATCTCTTGGTGCATATGCAGGCATGTGCTCACGGCTTGGTCCCCCTTGGCGTGTCTTTGCCAGAACTGTCTGCGGGAAGTGTCTTCGCGACGCCACGTGTCTTCATGACCTCACGTGTCTTCGCGGGAGCTGTCTTCGCACGTGTCTTTGCGGGAGCTGTCTGCGGGAAGTGTCTTCGTTTGCTCATGCGTCTTCGTGACGCCACGTGTCTTCGCTTGCCCACGTGTCTTCGCGAAGCTGGGGGTCTTCGCCGGGCCTGTCTTCGGGAAGTGTCTTCGCGACGCCACGTGTCTTCATTCTCTAGGAGGCGCCTTCCCCACCTGTTTGCAATGTCTTGGCTCTAGTGTTCGAGTGAAGTGTCTTCTGACGCCCATATGCGTGGTTGTCAAAATCACGACTCCTTTTGGGGTACTTAAAATATCGGTGCCGTATTCTAATCGGGATCCAGAAAGTAAGGGACCATCATTTTGACAACCACCCATATGTCTTCGCGACGCCACGTGTCTTTGATGATTCGTGCCACTTGAATTCCGAAGCTTGTGTAACCAATGCGACGCAGCTACAAAAGGAATCAGCAAAGCATTACATATCCGATGGGTCCTTCGTGCACACCAAAAGCAAGTCGATCAAACGATCTTGCATCGGCTCCAACGCTGCCAGGCTCTGCATAGCTTCCAGTCGAACTGACTCGTCTGTGTCCTTCCAAGCCCCTGTTCATCAACTCTTTGTGGCTCCACCGTGGGACATCTGCGTGTGATCACAGCTCACAACACTGCAAACTTCCTGTCCTGCAGAAGACTCCCGAGAACCTCTGTAGCTTCCTCTGATGGAGAAGCGCAGCGCCTGTTCAGCCACAGCTACTTGTCGAGCTGGTGAAAGCTGCTGAGTAGACCCAGCAAAACAATACAAAACAATGATGCCTGAGCCGAGCGCCCTGGTGACCCTGACAGTTTCCCTGACTTTCCTCAGCCCTTGATTTGAGGTGCGAGTAGGACTACAACATGCTCGAAGCCGTTCTGGTCTCTACGTGTCGCCGTGGCGACCGTCACTGGACGTGGCGAATGCAACGAGTATGCCATTGTTCAACCATGCCCTTGCTGTCCCTCTGAAGGCTTTCCGTGGGTTTACAATCAAGGCCTGCACAAGCCTTCAAGCTCAAGCTCCACTGTGAAGTTGCTTGCTTCCACGGAGGCAAATCTAATCGTCCTTCCGTCGAAAGTAGCATTCGTACCGTCTGCGCAACATTGCAGGACCCACACGGACGCATGATGCTGTATGTATGATGTTTGGCAACGTGTATGTGTCATGGAACAGTGTCATCTGGCGCGGATGGCCTCAAAGCACGAAGAGCTGCTGATTTGATGGCCACATCTGCTTCGCGGCAAAGATTCAGAAGACAAGCAGTAACTTCTGGCCGGGGATTCTCTATCACCTTGGGCATCATCTCGATTGCTGCGCACCGCGACCATCCGTAAATGTCGCCTTGAATCAGCTGCATGAGCACGCCAAGTGCCACGTCATCACCAGGCCGGCAAAGCTTACCAAAGGTGACTTTGCAAGCCTCTCTTACAGAACTGTTGTGATTTTGAAAGCCGTGTGCAAGATTTGCCAACACTGCTTCGGAAGGCGAACCCTGCTCTTTGGCCAAGGCTAAAAGGTTATGGACATAATCTTTTCCTCCAGTAGCAGCTGTCTTGGTCGCCAATGCCACGAGCACGCCCGTGCGAGCCTCTTCAATCTTGTCAGGACATTGCTCAGCAACCCTTTTCAGAGCACGCAGTGCGGCCACTATTGGAGGAGTCCCGTCTTTCTCGAGAACACGTTTGGCATGAAGGAGGTAAGTGGAAAGTGTGTCAATGACGGACTGGTCGGATGCCCGAGCATGTAAGGCTAGCGCTTTGAGAGTGTCGAGACGGTCAATGCGCCGATTCCGGTGCATCTCCTGGCAAAGAGCCCCGACAGCCTCCGCATAGGACGATGGCGAGATTTGCAGCAGAGCACTGGCGACCACGACGAGATGATCGCCAGTGACGTTCTTCAACACTTCCTGAGCCCAAATGGGGATTGCATTGAAACCCTCCTTTTTGCTATGTCCATCTCACTGCTACTCTTGATCCCCTGAACCCTAAACTTTTTTGGGAGTGCGACAACCCATCCGTTGAGTGATGAAGCTTCACGGATGTGACCGTCTTTGTCGTTGCTTCTTCTTCCTTGTCATATTACAGGTCAGACACGTCAGGCACAGTGTCCGTGACAAACGGGCGTGTCCGCTGCTACACCAAGAGGCACAGAGTTTTTGCACAACCCGAAGTGCTAGCAGCGCTAGACTGCGAAAGCTCATCGGCATGACGGCCAATGACGGCTTTCATTTTTTTAAGTCTAGCAGTCTAGCAAACACAGAAATAACAGTAGCTTGAAAGCTGGAAGATGCTTGGAGGCATCTTTTGAACACCGCCAACATGTGACATAAAGGTGCCATTGGATCAGCTGGTCAAAAGCCTCCTGATTCAGTGCAAAAGCGGGAAAGCGGACACTGCGATCACTCAACATCTAGAGACAGAGCAGAGTGTCGAGAGTCCTCCCTGCATTGAAGGAGTAAACTGAGTAAAACATGGTTTGGCCACAACAGCGGCATACGCCGACAACACCCTTTCAACCTCGGCACCACCAACTCAAGGGACCTTCTTGGTAGGGTTTAACTGAGTTTAACGAGGAGGTGGAAAGCTATTTTGAATAGCTTTGTTCAGCTCTGCTCAGAACTCAGAACTACACTTCGTGTGTCAACGCTAAGGCCAATGAAGCCAAGCCCAGGCACGCGAAGAGCACTAGTGATGTTCTCCTCCTCCTGATGGGCGTTGATGGGCTCTTTATTAGGCTCTGGAGGTGAACCGAATATCCACCGGCCGGGACACAACCGATGCGCATGGGGCCTTACTCTTACAGGTACCTATGTTCGAAGCTTTCTTGGACCCCAAGAGGTCGTTGGTGTGCTTAAGTGTGCTCATGTCATGCATCGCGCTACTCCAGCGCGCATAGGTTCGCAAAGGTCTTTACCCTTGCAGTAAAAGTGTAGGACCTGAATCTGTTTGTAAGCCCTCACAAAACTCATCAGGCTCCTTGGTTTGACGTACTGGTGCTTTTACTGCATCGATCTGAACCGTGACTGAAGAAGGGATGACAAGCATGTTGAAGAAAGCCTCACACCACCTGCACGAGAATCTGGTTGTCGAGCGAGAGTTCCAGTATCTGTGCCTTCACTACCTCTTCTATCACTCTGAACTGCGATTTTGACACCACTTCCCGCCAACACTCCTCGATTTCTGAAAATAGAAAAACTGCACGACTCCATACTTCCAGAACTCAACACTCAAAGACTTTTGGGGAAAAACATTAAGGGAAACGTGTACGTATGTATTAAATCTGAGCAATGCCTATAAGGGGACCCCCCCCCCCCCCCCCCCCGCTTCCAGCCATGCTGTCAAGATCAAGGTGGACATGCCTGACGTGCTGTCGCTGCAGCTGCTGCGGCGGCGCGCGACTGCATCCAGACTGGGCGATCAGGCTGCAATCTCTCCAAGAGAAGGCTGGTTGCCTTGGGTTTGGTTAAATGAATTCTCCTCTGTGCATGTGTTGTTGGCTTAGGATGTGAGAAATCTGGTCAGAATCCAGTGAATGCAGTCAAAGACTCCGTCTGATACTCTCTCTTGCTCACAATCGCCAATGCGTCGAAGACAAAGGCTTGTGATGAAGGAGGATCAGAGGAAGGAGCTCGGAATATTGAATCAACGACACCTGGCACTGAAGCAACAATGGCAACAATCCTGCAAATCCCCGACGCGCTTGCGACTGCCATGCTGTCAGGGTGCATCCAACCAATTCGCCTGAATCCTTAGACCACAGAAGAAAGGTTTGCTTCCACCCCACTGGCGGAGGGCAACCAGGTTGCTCTCCTTCTCAATTCTGACCCGCATGTGCAAAAATGGCTGTCAAGCCACAGCAAGCGCTTCCATTGCTTTGAAGTGCTGCATTGCGAATTGGCGGGTCTCATCGCTCCCAGAATTCAGTGCTTTTGTGATCCTCTCCTGTAGTCGAAGCTGTGAACACATGAGGGCTGGCACTGACAGATGTGGGTTCGTGGTGCCTACACACAAACTTCTGACCAAATCTGCCAGAGCTATCCAAAATATCCAAAGCTCCAACACGCGGAAATCTCCAGGCGCAAGGTGGGCCAGGGCTGCGATGGCCTGAAGGGTGTCATGGGGTAGGGTCCGGTTTGCATGTCACCGCAGTCACCACCATCACGTTTTATTTTGTCATGGAACCCTCACTTATGCCACTGCTTTAGAACACGAAGCTGTTTGTAAGGGAGCGGATCGCAATGGCAATGGACTGGGAAGGAGGAGGCAGGGCAGGGCTTACACAACCTTGCACAACGGAACTCCTCCTTGGTGAGCATCTGCTGTGGCGGGGTTGGCAGGGCGTCCAACAAGAAGGCTGCAGCCTCCGGATCTGAGTCCCATGCATTTTGAACCGATTGCAATGCTGCCTCTCGGACAGGACCACTGGGAGCCAACAGCTTCTCCGCAAGTTCTTGTAAGGCTCGCTGTGGACATTTGCTTCCCATCCTTCCAACATCTTCCAAACAGACCCAGGAACTGTCTTGATCATGGTCTTGCAATGTCTTGCGCTAAGAAAGAACTAGACACCGATTATCCCGAAAGCAATCAGTGCGAAGATATCAACTGACACGTAGAGTTGGTTGTGTTGTCAGTGCGGTGATGGTGGTGTGGCGTAGTAGGATAGGAAGCAGGTGTCGCGTCGACAGCGAAAAGGACGCGAAACGCAAAGAAGATGGAATAGAATAGGCAGTGTAGAGAGGCCGTGTATAGCTGAGGCGATGGTAGCGCGATGACGGCAATGGGGTGATACCACGTACACATGCCAGCATGCAAAAGTCCCACATGGCCTGAGGCGCCTGCTGCCATGTTGTGAACAGATCAAAGCATAGCTCTGCATGAGCGCAGGACAAGATGTCATCCGCAATGATTGCGCGCCCACACGAGAGCCGTCGCGCTATTTGCTGCGCCGTTTTCGAAGCTCCAGAGTTCCGCGCCCACGGTGTTTGCGAGGTTTTCGAAGCCCCGGAGTTCCGCGCCCATGGTATTTGCGAGGTTTTCGAAGCCCCAGAGTTCCGCGCCCACAGTATTTGCGACGTTTTCGAAGCCCCATGAGTTCCGCGCCCACGGTATTTGCGACGTTGTCGAAGCCCCAGAGTTCCGCGCCCACGGTATTTGCGAGGTTTTCGAAGCTCCAGAGTTCCGCGCCCACGGTGTTTGTGAGGTTTTCGAAGCCCCAGAGTTCCGCGCCCGCGGTATTTGCGAGGATTTCGAAGCTCCAGAGTTCCGCGCCCACGGTATTTGTGAGGTTTTCGAAGCCCCAGAGTTCCGCGCCCACGGTATTTGCGACGTTTTCGAAGCCCCAGAGTTCCGCGCCCACGGTGTTTGCGAGGTTTTCGAAGCCCCGGAGTTCCGCGCCCACGGTATTTGCGAGGTTTTCGAAGCCCCAGAGTTCCGCGCCCACGGTATTTGCGACGTTTTCGAAGCCCCATGAGTTCCGCGCCCACGGATTTTGGACGTTGTCGAAGCCCCAGAGTTCCGCGCCCACGGTATTTGCGAGGTTTTCGAAGCTCCAGAGTTCCGCGCCCACGGTGTTTGTGAGGTTTTCGAAGCCCCGGAGTTCCGCGCCCGCGGTATTTGCGAGGTTTTCGAAGCCCCAGAGTTCCGCGCCCACGGTATTTGCGACGTTTTCGAAGCCCCATGAGTTCCGCGCCCACGGATTTTGGACGTTGTCGAAGCCCCAGAGTTCCGCGCCCACGGTATTTGCTAGGTTTTCGAAGCTCCAGAGTTCCGCGCCCACGGTGTTTGTGAGGTTTTCGAAGCCCCAGAGTTTCGCGCCCGCGCCCACGGTGTTTGCGAGGTTTTCGAAGCCCCGGAGTTCCGCGCCCACGGTATTTGCTAGGTTTTCGAAGCCTCAGAGTTCCGCGCCCACGGTATTTGCGACGTTTTCGAAGCCCTAGAGCGACTTTCCAGCTACGGCAGCTCCGGGCGTCCGCGGCGTACTACGTTTGTACTACAAAAAGTCGACTTTCCAGCTACGGCAGCTCCGGGCGTCCGCGGCGTACTACATTTGTACTACAAAAAGTCGACTTTCCAGCCACGGCAGCTCCGGGCGTCCGCGGCGTACTACGTTTGTACTGCAAAAAGTCGACTTTCCAGCCACGGCAGCTCCGGGCGTCCGCGGCGTACTACGTTTGTACTACAAAAGTCGACTTTCCAGGAGAGGAAGAAGAAAAGAAGAGCAGAGGAAGAGGAGAGGAAGAGGAGAGGAAGAGGAGAGGAAGAGGAGAGGAAGAGGAGAGGAAGAGGAGAGGAAGAGCAGAGGAAGAGCAGAGGAAGAGGAGAGGAAGAGGAGAGGAGAGGAAGAGGAGAGGAAGAGGAGAGGAAGAGGAGAGGAAGAGGAGAGGAAGAGGAAAAGAAGAGGAGAGGAAGAGGAGAGGAAGAGGAAAAGAATAGGAAAAGAAGAGCAGAGGAAGAGGAGAGGAAGAGGAGAGGAAGAAGAGAGGAAGAGGAGAGGAAGAGGAGAGGAAGAGGAGAGGAAGAGGAAAAGAAGAGGAGAGGAAGAGGAGAGGAAGAGGAGAGGAAGAGGAGAGGAATAGGAGAGGAAGAGGAGAGGAAGAGGAGAGGAAGAGGAGAGGAAGAGGAGAGGAAGAAGAAAGGAAGAGGAAAAGAAGAGGAGAGGAAGAGCAGAGGAAGAGCAGAGGAAGAGGAGAGGAAGAGGAGAGGAGAGGAAGAGGAGAGGAAGAGGAGAGGAAGAGGAGAGGAAGAGGAAAAGAAGAGGAGAGGAAGAGGAGAGGAAGAGGAAAAGAAGAGGAAAAGAAGAGCAGAGGAAGAGGAGAGGAAGAGGAGAAGAAGAGGAGAGGAAGAGGAGAGGAAGAGGAGAGGAAGAGGAGAGGAAGAGGAGAGGAAGAGGAAAAGAAGAGGAAAAGAAGAGCAGAGGAAGAGGAGAGGAAGAGGAGAAGAAGAGGAGAGGAAGAGGAGAGGAAGAGGAGAGGAAGAGGAGAGGAAGAGGAGAGGAAGAGGAGAGGAAGAGGAGAGGAAGAGGAGAGGAAGAGGAGAGGAAGGGGAGAGGAAGAAGAGAGGAAGAGGAAAAGAAGAGGAGAGGAAGAGGAGAGGAAGAGGAAAAGAAGAGCAGAGGAAGAGGAGAGGAAGAGGAGAGGAAGAGGAGAGGAAGAGGTGAGGAAGGCTCCGACACGCACGATCCCCGCAGAGGGTGCACGACCACGCTTCAAAATGCGCAAAAACGCACAGCGGCAGCGCTCCGACACGCACGATCCCCGCAGAGGGTGTGCGAAGCAAGTTGTAAAATGTGCGAAAACGCACAGCGGGAGCGCTCCGACACGCACGATCCCCGCAGAGGGTGTACGAAGCAAGTTGTACAATGCGCAAAAACGCACAGCGGGAGCGCTCCGACACGCACGATCCCCGCAGAGGGTGCGCAGGCACAAATCCACATGCGCAAAAACGCACAGCGGGAGCGCTCCGACACGCACGATCCCCGCAGAGGGTGCGCGGGGACAAATCCACATGCGCAAAAACGCACAGCGGGAGCGCCCCGACACGCACGATCCCCGCAGAGGGTGCGCGGCGACAAATCCACATGCGCAAAAACGCACAGCGGGAGCGCTCCGACACGCACGATCCCCGCAGAGGGTGCGCGGCGACAAATCCACATGCGCAAAAACGCACAGCGGGAGCGCCCCGACACGCACGATCCCCGCAGAGGGTGCGCGGCGACAAATCCACATGCGCAAAAACGCACAGCGGGAGTGCCCTGACACGCACGATCCCCGCAGAGGGGTGCATCGCGCTAGCCGCGGCGAAACCCACCCCAGCCTAAGAAATAAGAGAGAATTTAATAGAGGAGGTGATTTGGAATGTGGTGATGGTAGTGGTGATTGGAGTGTGGTGATGGATGGTAGTGTGGCGGTTGTAGTGTAGCGATGGTAGTGTGACTGTGTGGTAGTGTGGTAGGGCTAATGGAGTGTGGTGATGGTAGTGTGGCGGTTGTAGTGTGGCGATGGTAGTGTGAGTGTGTGCTAGTGTGGTAGGGCTAACGTTTTTTTTCCGAAGAACCCTTCGCTGAAGCTTTCGGGAAAAACGAACATGTTAAAGAGACGCAAAGTATAATTGTTCTGAACTGACCGTGTAGCACTCCCAGTGCTCGAATCGCCGCCAACTCCCTGTCGACTGTCTGCAATGCAGACCACACAGGCTCCAAGTCAGCCACCAAAGACAGCTGAAAATCAGACGCATCCTTGCAAGCAAGCTACTTGACACGACAAAGAACCATGCAAGATGAATGCATGCTCGAAACACCGCGATTTTTCCACACCCAGCCCCCACATCTCCCCACCGTGTCCTTCAACCCATGAAGCCCAAAACCATCCCAAACCTTAATATAAACTTGTAAACTGGCGCATACTCACACACCGCGGACCACGGCAACAGGTCCAGCGCACATAAGGCCAGCGCCCGCCCACGTCGCGAAGTTGGGAATTTTTGCTGCTGTGGCCAGCTTGTGTCATGGGCGAAAGGGGCATCATCCATGAGGCCTTGCTCATGGCGGGGTGTTGGTCATTGTTGGTCACTCTGCTCATAAGAAAGGCCCCCAGCTGGGCTCGCTCACGTACAGTTGCACGGGGCCCGCTTGCCACCAATGGTCACTGCTCCACTCATGACGAAAGGGCCCCGCGCACGGCAATGGGGGCTTTGCGAATCCCAGTCTCCGAACACCATAGTGTGTTTCGTGTAAACTCGACTTGACACTAGTAAGTGTGGACAACCCATGTCCACGCAGCAAGTACCAAGAATCTTTGAGAATGAAGAAGCGTACCGGGCGGATATGCGGAAGGTGGGCATCGTGGCCTGCGGGCGCTGGCAGTCTTGGGGGCGGGGGGGGTTTGCAAAATTTGCGGATCGGCAAGCCGCCGTGCTGCGAAGGGTTCAGAGCAAGGCCAGCGTTAAGCCCAAAAGCTGTGGGGCAGTGAAAGGCAGCAACATGCCATGAAAATACGCATGGGCCAAAGAGCAAGACAAGCAGCACACCTGGAATGGACCCAGTCCTGACAGTATGTACTCAATGGGGCCAGGTCTTCCAGCTCCAGTGATCCAACTCCACCAGAACGCTGTTCAGCGAGTCTTGGAGCATCGGCTCTGTAGAATTTCAACGCTCCAAGCACCCATTCACACAACTTGGCACATAGCAAACCTCAGTGACAGATACATTCTGCCATTGCCATGGCTCAGATTCTCTTTACTTCTCTTAAAACAGCCAAGAAACTTACCCGGGCCATGATCCGAGGATCAAAGTCCCGCGACTGTTCAATAAGCTCTTCAGCACGGCAAACCTGGCTCTCACCTTGTCCCATCTCCCAGCAGACTGCTACTAGTAAATTCTGAAACGCTGCATGACACCGTGGACAACAAAAGACACTGGCATTTTGCAGAGTGAGGCCCTGCATTTCAGCAAGCCCAAACTGATATCCAAAACAATTCATTTCGCGAGCACTCACAACAAGAAAACAAGGCATCGGAAGGCTGCCCCTGAATTAGCCGGATAGCTGCTTTCTGCTGTGCATGGCATGGCCACGTGTGTACTACTGTACTACCGATATGCTTCGATGTTTCATCCAGCCTTTTGTCCAGAGTGCTCTCTGCGCTGTCTTGTCTCAGCTCCGCACTCACATCTCCACTGAGGACTTCTTGGGGCCAGTTCTGCCATCAAAGCATTGAACTGGATCATCAAACTTTGTGCTTTGTACAGCTCCACAAGAAATGCTGCAAATACAGGGGCTCCTGCACAGCACTGAGGAAGTTCTTGACGTCTCGCATCATGAACTTGCACTGTTCCCAGGAAAGCGGCGCAGGCACTCCATCCGAGTCCCTCTTGCTCCCTGACAGTATCAGCATTTGCGATGTTGCAGCAATAGGATGTAGCAAGTTGATAGGCAAAAAGGCAACTGGCCTATCAGCCTGCTCCCGCCAATAAGTGCGAGCACAACAGTCAGGCAAGAAATCACCATTCTCGGCGGGTTTCTCATGGCTTTGATTTCCTGTCAGGAGAAAAAACAGAAGGCATGTGTCACGGGTGACAGCAGTGGCCTTTTGAGACGGTTGAAGGTTGCAGGCTGTCATCATCAACAATTGAGAGAAAATCTGCTGATTCAACATTGAGCTTCAGCCACAAGCTGTCTGCTCAGATTTTCAACTGGCCTTGCCACTCTTTGCAGAAGATACGGCAGCGCCTGTTGCAGAAGAAGCCCTGAATGCGTCTCGTCAATATCATGGAGGGTCAATCTCTGGCATATTGCCGGCACGCCGACCTGCATGCCACTGCATGGAGGGGGCTTCGTGAGTGTGAAAGGTCCATGCAGGCATGGAAGCATGCTCAACCAGCAGCTGTCTCTTAAGGTGCTTTGCTCAGAACAACATCAGCTGAACAAAGACCCCATAGGGCCCCGAGTTCACTGAGGAACTGTTGTACTTCCAGGTCGCCCCTTGCAAAACCCCTCCCCCCGTGAGGGTCCTGCAACCTCCCCCATGGACACCTTTAGCCCTGCGCGTGAGGATTTCCGAAACCTTCACAAGGGCTTGTCTTGTAAACGTGTGGAAAGGGGACCCTTAGCCGCCTTGGCCTTACTTAGGACCGACCACTTGGACTGGCGCTGTATGTCTTGACAGCGCCAACCTTTCAGGTTTGCGCAACCGACGGACCAGATTGCATGGCACAGGGGCTAGACCTCAATGATTGCGACGTCCCCAAGCCCGATAACTTTATCACCCTTGAACAAGCTAGACCCTCCAACCTAATATTCCCTGGAAGCGCCCGAACGCCATAGTGTTCCTCCCTACTGCAACCCCAAACCTCAGAACCCTCTAACCCTTTGAGCCCGCGACCTGAGCCTTAGCATAGGGGCCCGAACATGACGTAAGGAATCCCACGTTGGTGATCCTACTGGGTGATGGATTCTCACCTTATCGAGGGCCCGACCGAGGCGCCTGGATTAGAAATGTTTTTCTTGACGCATGGCAAACAAGGGCTCCGCATGGAGCTACTAGGCTTCCAGCCACACACGCTTCACACTTCACACAATCGCTTGTTAACGCTCGAACTTCGTTCTTCTTCATGGGGTCATTGGTTCTGCGCGATTCTGAACTGTCAAGAATACGAGCCCGCACCTTCTCGGCAATCTTTACTTTGAAGGCATCGACGGTAAGGCATAAGTCTGTCTGACACCTTCGCGTGGAACATTGCAGAGCATGTGCTATAGAACATTTGTCTCTGTGAAGAACACAGGACGGAGAGAATGTGGGTCAAAGGGCGCTTGTACAGACGACAAGATATGGCAGCTATCACAAGCATGGCGCCGCGCGTTGCGGTGTCGCCCGTGAGCTTGTGAACCGTCACCGTTGCAGCCGCAACAGCATCCATCGCTACTGGCAGCGCCGCTTGCGGGCAAGTACGAGTCAGACTATTTGACTTTTTCAGACTCACGCGTCCAACTTCCTCGTCGAATCATTCCCTGGCATGTAGTAGGCATCAACCTTGCATCTAATCAACCTAATGGCCTCGACATATGATACCATATGCCTGTGCAGAAACGGCCGTTGAATTGAGGCGGCCTGCTCATGTCCTACAGCGTCTGCGGTGCGCCATATCATGCCGCTAATGTCTTGCCATGCCAGGTCTCGCCATGTCTCCACGTGCAAAAGGCACACCAGCAGCAGAAGCCTCCCTAGTCTACTTTAGTCTACACGTGCAGAACTTGCAAGTAACTTGCATTGTTTGCTTTTGGGCCGCTGCTTCTTGTCTTGTCACTTCAGAGGCCTGTGCAGAGGCCCTCGGCTGCTCGAGCATACCTGCCACATGAGATGCATTGGCAGGTTCCGCACATTTTCAAAACGTTGCGAAATCGCGATGGTTCTTTAAGTGTCTAGCAAGTGTCCTTGAGAGATCGTAGTTCTCAAGACAGATTTTACAAGGATGGCGGCCCGAAAAGTCCAAGACAAAATCGACTGTGTCCTCAGAAAGATGAAGCCTACGCCCTACGCTTTGAATTTTAAGGCCGCCCTGATCTCTCGCTAAGGCAGTGTCTAAGGCGACGACTTCAGATGGTCAGGAATAACTCAGACGTTTTAAGTATTTTAAGCGCAGAGCTCCTAAGCTACTGCATGCTACTGCGCAGGTCGAGATTGTCTGCTGGCGGTCTTTGCTGCCAGGCCCTCGACTTACTCCAGGCGTTCTATCGTGCTTTCCTCTGTTCGACTCTGTTCTGCATGCAGCATATCTTGTAACCTCCTCCTAGCTGCCTGGACTTGCCATCGCATTGCTTCCTTTTCCTTGGGACTCGTGGCCCCAGAACAGAAAAACACTTTGGACCAATCTGGGTCCACTGTTTTCTTGTGATGTAAGCGTCTGTACCATGTCGAGCTGTAGGTACCATCAACATGCTTCTGACCAAGGACTTTAAATCATTTTCTCTGCATTTCATTCTGAAAACGAGCCAAAACTGATGGAACAAATGAAGACCGGGCCCCTGGAACAGGACGATGTCGTGGCCACTTTCATCCTGCGTATGCCTGTGCGTGCACAAGTCATGTTAATTGAGCACATAGGATACAGCAGGCTCATGTAGGCTTGTGAGAATTTCAATAGTCACATACTCGTGGGTACAGCCTCGGTCGATCTGGAATTGCCGGCGCGCTTTGCTGACCGTGATCCTGACAGCCGCTTTGAGACAGCGAACGCTTCCAATGAATGAATAGGTACCGTTACCGCAAGCTGTGTTTATTGAGGATATTGTGCAATGAAGAGCTTGAGTCAGAAGCAGTAAAACCATTTTCGAGGCTCTCCTTGTCGTGGCTTGATGCCTGTACAGTCGACCCAATGCAACCACATTTGCCATTTGTCCTCTGAACCCCGTAATGCCCGTACCATCCCGTACCAGCAATGGAAACCATACAGCTGGATTACAGTGAAACCACTGTATAAGAAACTTTTCGCTAAGAAACTTAGGGTACCCTAGTGCAAGCGTTTTTATCCCTAGGCCCTACATGGTTTGCCAGGAGACACAAGAGGTTTGTTTGAAGACCGCAGCGGGATTTGAGCCCGAGACCGTCGATTGGAAGGGCGATGCCTTACTCGCTACAGCCTTCAAGCGTAGGCCTGAAGAGACCGTTGAATTCGTAGTTCAGGGTTGGGCTGAAAGCTCCCAGAAGCCGACTGCCGATTTTCTGGCGTCCCTCCCCCCCGAAGACGCGCAGGAGTGAAAAGTCCCAGAAAGTGACACCCCTGCGCTGCCGGTGTCCCGCCTTGCGCCAAGGCGCAATTCTAGCCCCAAAATGAAAACTTCGACAAACGACCATTGTCCAAGTGAGAGCCTGCACTCGTCTGCCAAGACTAAATGTGGATTCTAGGATTTCTCTGCTTGTGTCTCTGCGTGTGTGATTGTGTGTGTGAGAGAGAGCGTGGCTTTGGCCTAGTGGCATAGTGTACTCTCTGAAGAAACAAATTAAGAAACATAGCACACCCTAGATTTATTAAAACAAAAAACAGGAGCATGGGCAATGGCGACTAAGAAACTTCGGGTACCCTTTTGCCGGGTTTTCAGTGTAGGACGTGATCTCAAATTTCGTCCAAGATGGAGCTGACATTGCAAAGCCTATCGAACCTTCGAAGAAGGAAGACATGGCAAGAGAAGGTGATTAGTACATGGATGTGGGCGTTGTCAACCGAGTACGAGTTCGGCATGGCACGCGGATGCAAGCGGCAATGACGAGAAGCCTTTACAAAAGTACTGAATGAGGGGGTGAGCAGGGGGTGGAGGGGTTGGAGAGGCTGGAGGGGGTGGAGAGGGTGGAGGGGGTGGAGAGAGTGGAGGGGGTGGAGAGAGTGGAGAGGCTGGAGAGAGTGGAGGGGGTGGAGAGAGTTGGGCATGCGTTGGAGCCCTCAAAAAGTACTGGTGTGGAGGGGGTGGAGGGGTTGGAGAGGGTGGAGAGGGTGGAGGGGGTGGAGAGGGTGCAGGGGGTGGAAGGGGTGGAGAGGGTGGAGAGGGTGGAGAGGGTGGAGAGGGTGGAGAGGGTGGAGAGAGAGGGCGAAAAAGAACTGAATGAGGGGGTGTGCAGGGGGTGACTCAAGGAAGCCTACAGGTCGTCAACCGAGCCAACCATGAGTGCACGTGGCAACAGGCCTTCTCCGGGCAACAGGTCGAGGATGGAGTTGCAAGTCCTGGAACCTGGCAGCACTGCGGCATGGATGTTGTCTCTGTTCTTGAACTTGCCTTTTGTTGTTTGGATGCAGTACTTGTGATTGCGCGTATTCTTTGCTGTTGTGGGTCACTGCCACTTTTAGTCCGATCTGAGAAGCATTTCTACACGTGCGCAGTCTGTCCTCCAGCTCTGGGAGGCTTGCGGAAACGGAGGCAAACCAGGTCTGAAAGCAATCGGGTGTCAGCAAGTGCGCACAACTCAAGACCTTGCAGAACGGCCACACTAGGGTCGCTAGGGCTCCAGCACAAGTGGTGCTCTCATCGCAGCATTCGACGCCGCAAGTCTCCGAAGATGCAGGGCATACAACGGTATACAGGTATCCAGCTACAAGACTTTCTGCAAGTACAGCGAACCTGAAGAAAACTTTGGCAGCTTGTATCGCAAGGCCGATGATACCTGTGACATGATGTGACTCAAGGTATCTCCAGATATACACAGATACACATCTCATTGACATACATATATATATATGTATATACATACATATACATATTATAGAGAAAATGCAAAGATAAGAAAAGGCGCCATGGTGGCCTGACTTCAGCTCCGTCCGGTAGATTATGGATCGCAGCAGGCAAATACGTGAAGCAAGCCATCCTGTGCCAAAGACGACCAGCCCTCCGCGAGCGGACAGTCCCAAACACATCCGAGTCTGTTGGGACAGCTTGGGACACCTTCTGATTCCGGAATTTCTAGAATGCCAAGTACCCAGCAGGCCTCGCAACTTCGCGTGCGCAGGACCGATCGGAGCTGGAGGAATCCTGCTTCCAGGGGGTCCAATACGGCGCATGTTAAAGCGGACTATGCGCCAAAGCACATCGGAACGTTGTTCCCCTGTGGGCTGCATGAATCGATGTGAGAATAGTCGTCACTAGACAATTCAAGCCTCGAATGGATTGGCATGGTCCCAGGGTTCCAGCCCCATCGCTGAAAGATGGTAGAAGTACCTCTGCCAACAGCTCACTTTGCAACGCAATACGAACAGAACACTATTGTCGACTTGCACATTTTTACCTGATGAGCTGAGGCTTGGTGTGTAATTTCTTTGAAATCGCGGGAGACATTCTAAGCAAATACAATGAAGTTGCTCTAAGTTCGTTCACGGGAAAAAAGGCGGACTTTGGCGGAGCTCACCTTAGATACGCGTTGGTTAGTAGACCAATGCCATGTTCACATCTATCCCGGCTTGACAGAGATTTATACTGGCTGCCGAAAGTGTCCATGTTACTCAACGTACAGAATGGGCATGCGGCTTACTTGGCAGCTGTGACTTGCATCAAAACTTTATGAACCCTTTCGTGAGTCTTTCGACAGAGTCAGCAATCCCTATCGTGCCCAAAGTACTGCATAATGGCTGAATGTTGTTTCAAGGGCATGTGCCAGCAAACATCGGTGCGAGGTCGGGTCGGGGCATGTCAGAGGCCAAGAAAGAAACTCTCGCAAATAGAGCCTGCCGGAAAGCCATGGAAGAAAAATACCGCATATCGGCAAGCCCACGTATCGCTTGGAAAGACATTCGACTGCAAACGTCTGCAGTTCTCGCTAGCTATGCCTAGCATTCGTCTGCCAACGGATATCAACACTTGTCAACACTTGCAAATCCTGCCTCTTTTGCTTTGACAACCCTGCCAACACCAAACTACATACCGAGTGTGGGTCACGTCTGCGCTGCCTGGCGGTCTTGAACGCTCACCAATTCCTAGCAAGACCAAGTTCAAGAAAAGGGTCTGCGCCAAGAGAGAATTATCACAAAACGAAGCAATATTAACTTAGCAAACTGGACTGACGGGTTCAGACCCACAGCTATCCAGAGCGGAAATTGGAATGTACTGCGGATGTCCTGGATGCGTGTGGCGTTGGGCGGGCCCTCGATTAAGGGCAATGCCTGTCAGGTTTGACAGCCGGCAGCTACCAATGTGGCAATGACTGCCATGAACGCTAAGCTGAGAAAGATAAAAATGAAGCAGCTTGACCATCTCATCGGCAAAAGCTACCCTTTCTGAGCTCTTGAAGATCCTAGCTCTTGTAGTATAATTTCGGGCACTGTGCTAGCAACCAGCCCAGCAGAAGGCATGTCCGTGCAGTGCATCGAAGGGTTGCTGGGGAGGTGGCGATGTTGTACTCCACCGTTTTGGCACCTCGAAGGCTTCTTGCACTATAAGAAAGGACATCCTGACACCACCACTGAGCCAGCAGCAGAATTTCATGAACTTCGTTAAGTTTGCATAGCTGTGCTTGCTCCACCTGCAGCATTCACCAGCATAGACGGCCCGAAACAACGACACTAGGCAATCTTTCAGCTCCTTCGAGAGTACTATCTCGCGATCTGGCGGCTTGCAAAGGAAATAACTTCTGTCTAGGTCAGATCCTACGCGTTGCAAATTCTGTCCTAAACCCGATCCTAAACTCGTATTCGCTTATGATTGGCCCTAACCCTTTCCTAAATCGAAATGCTTTTCGTTGAGGACCTAGCCAAATGCTCTGTTTGGAGACAAAACGAGACGGGATGCTGCTCTCTTTACAAAAGGAGAGAATAGGAGAAGCATCCAGCGTCGAGTCAGCTGGGACAAACGCAAAATGAAGCATGAACGTCACAAAATCCCTTCGTTCGAACATAAGAAGAACCCCAACCAAAGCTGTTTGGGGAACAAGGGGAGACTAGACACACTCCCAGACGGGCATCACAGCATGCAGGTCTGCTCACTTTATAAAGGCAGACAGATGGGAGACAAATGCGAGCCAAGGGTCTCAAACGGGTGTCACAGAGTAGTGCCATGACAAAAGCAGATTTACAGCACACAAACTCTTCTTCACCCCCCCCCCCCGGTGAAGCTGTCTGGGGAACAGATTAAGAGCCCCACGCTGAATGCTGAAGCTGTTTGTGGGACGGAGGCAAATTGGCGACAAATGGGGGACATCACCCAGACGGGCATCCAGCATCTAGGGTCTGCTCACTTTACAAGGGGGAAAATTGGGAGACAAATGGGAAAGAACAGTCTCACACAGGCTTCGCAGCGTCCAGTGTGAGACAGCTGGGAGACAACTTTTCAGAGCAGCACCATGACGAATCCAAATGAAAGTCACAGAAGCCCTTACTTGAACCAACAAATAAGCCCAGCTACAGCTGTCTGGGAAGCGACTCGGAGACAAATGGGAGACCTATTGTCCCAGACGAACGTCACAGCATCCGTGGCACCTTTATTTCGCCACCCCCCACCCCGCCCCCGCCCACCCCCCCCACCCCCGCCACCCCCCCCCCACCCCCCCAAGCCTTTTCCCACCACTGCCCACAGCCCCCTAGTATCCCCTAGTTTGGGTTGCCTTGTTACAGAAGCTCAGGCCGAGGCGGGTCGCATAGCGTTTACATGAGGAGACAAATGAAAGGCAACATTTAGGTTAGTGCTGTGAGAATTCCAGATGAGCGTCACAGAAGCCCATTCCTTCAACCAATTAAGAACCCCCAGCTAAAGCTGCTTCGGGACGAAAAAAGAACCCCCAGCTGTGGCGTCGCTGACTCTTTTCAGATCTTCACACACGCAGCACACAAATCATATCTATTTCCAAACAGAGACGCTTGCGCACCGGCTGGCTTGTAAATCTTTCTTGGCGCTTACAAATAATTCTTGCATGATGTTGACAAGACGTGACCATGCCGCTGTGCCTTTGCTTCTCCAGCTTCGGAAGATCGGTCAAAGCTGGGAACACCTTGCGGTGACTTGCATCAAGCCCGACCACCTCCTTGCCTGGTGTTATAACATATGACATACATGTTCCCTCCTCCTTAGTGGCGGCCCCCTCTATTCAGCCAACTTTGCCGGGCTATTCGTGACGGTCTGGGGTCCTGAGCGGGCTCCTCTCTAGTCAAGTCTTCCGAGAGACGTAAGAATATGTATGCGTGTGGCGTGCCTTTAACATCAAGTGGCCCTCGGCATCCCTTTTGGCCTCATATAACCTCATCCCTTTTGAAATCATATACCATCCCGGGACAGCTTCGACTGTTCGTTCAGGGGCGGGGGGGCGGGGACTCACTGAAGAGGGTGGAACATTCATTTGACATTATAAAGATCTGAAGAACTTGACTTTTGAAGACGTTGGAAAGCCCCAGCTTTCGGGCCCCAGCTGGATTGACACAGTACTGCGCTTTGCAGGCCGCATTCGTAGTGTACAGCTCCTGGCAAACTCATGGAAGTTCGCAGCTAAATGCAGCTAAATGCAGCTAGCGCTGTCCCGGAGGATGCCGTGGGCGGCGTGCACAAGCGCGAGGAAAATGGCGGCTCGCCTTGTGCGACAAGACATCTCAACTTAGAGATGTGCAAGAACGCACAGTGATGCACGGTGCCGAGGCGAATGGCATCCTCTGCAGTCTCTGCAGTCAGCGTCTCCTGCTTGCATAAACCCGGCTGAGAAGACACGTGGAAAGCAAAAGGAACGATTGCTTGCAACTAACAAACTGTGAGATCCTCTCGCAAGCAAGGCCGCAACTGTGGAATTCCAAGCAGTCTAGGGAGGTTCCAGACGTTCGCTGACGGATGAGCACATGTTGTGCAAGGTCTCGAGCCAACCGATCGGGAGCGGATTCAGAAACACGTAAAGTGTGGAAAACATACAATTCTTGCACAGGACAACCGCAAGATCTGCAAGCCAATCCTGTCGCAACGTTTTGTCTACACGCCCTTCCATTCACCAATCCGCTGCGGCTGGCCACGACTTTGGAGAGACACACGCGCTGAGCTGCAGATGTGCGTTGACCTCCAGGGTTGAACCTATGCTTGTTGATTTTATTCTACAACACGCAGCAAACGGGATGCAAAGCTGGAGCGCAGTGGCTTCTACGATGCTTATGTTGAAAGTTGCGATGTCCCGTTTCCAACGGCCGCGAAGGAGAACAAGTGATGGCCAAAACACATGGGGCACAGTGAGAAAGTATGAGAAACTGATCCAGGACAGGCAAGAAGCGAGAACACAGTAGTCATTTAGTGTTTTGGTGAGAGAATCACATGGAATCACACATCCCAGCTGTGGTTACGAAACGGCGTTATTAACTCCGGTGCCCAGCTACTGCCCAGCATGGGGTAACTCAGGGCACCCATTCGTACCGAACTAGCAGCTTGACAGCAGCTTGACTACACTTCACAAGAAGGAGGACCCCGAAGCCTTTGCTGGGTGCAGTTGCGCAAGCTTAGCAATTGAGTCATGTTGGAATGCATGCCTGCTGGTCTGCTCGCCCAGACACTATTGGTGACACAAATTTCCTGGTCCTTCCTGATCCTGGTGAAGCACTACTGCACTCCACTTCTCATTCCCAAACCTGTTGTTATTATATGCCATTATATAACTGCGATGCCTTGCGAAAGAAGACTGTGCAGTAGATGCTGCGGCAGTCTTCTTCGATGTCGGTGGAGTTGCTGCACCTCATGCACATCTCCCGACCTCAACAACAGCGAGAATGGCAGGGAAATGGGCTGGAGTGGTGTTGCTACCCTCAGGCCGACACATCCCTGGACGCGCTTCTCCCAGTAGCCTCGTTGAGACATACCTTCAAGAAGCCGTTCGACCTCGGCCATGCAGCATCATGCATTGCGCAAAATTGCACATCAACGAGAACCCCAAGCGAAGAGGCAAAGTTCTATTTGCGGCATGGCGGTTAGGGCCTACTGTAAGGGGCCTCTAGAGATTCCAGTGAGTGCTGAGGCAGTTACTGGTCTGCGTGTGTCTTGACATTTATTGAGCGGCTGCACCCTGCGAAAATCCCGGCATGTGCAGGCACATGTACCCCAGGTACCCAAATGCCCAGACTTGGAATATCCAAACTATCCACAAGGCAGGGAACAGCTCCACCACGTTGACACTGACCGCAAAGACCGACCGTGCCGCTGATCCTGGCACCTCGACAACGCAACAAACTAGGTCTCAGTATCTTTGCAAGGCTTAGCAGCCCAAGATTTATGACTGCAACATATGACTGCAACATGGCACCTCGTGGCTCTATGTTGAGCTATGTTGCTCTTCGAACGGCAAATGACCAGTCAGGTGGCCTGCCTGTCTTTTGCCCACATGCTTGGCAGATGAAGCCCGCAGCCATGCTGCTCAGCATGGCAGATGCAGAGAACAAGGAACTCCGCATTGAAATAGCGGCGACATCCCTGCTCGAGCAATTAACTACGGCTCTTTGGCCTATAGGCCCATAGACTCTACGAGCAGATTCATGCAGTGATGCAGTTTGTTGGTATTCCCAAATATGCAGCGTCAAGTCTGCGGCTGCATATAGCTTCAGATTGCAGATGTGCTTTTTGTGCTTTCCTTCCAATTGTGTCAGAATGTGTCAGAACAAGTTGGGGTTCCAGTTTGCCGACTGCAGGCCTATCAGCACACTCGTATGCTGATGGGAGAGCATATACCGAGACCTAACACCCAGTCTGATAAGTTGTATCACTTCTTGGCGAGGCGTTTCTGCTCAAAACTGACCTATGACAAGTGCGGGAGCTGCTCGAAGGGGCTGGCTGCGGGATGATGTTTTACCGTGGGGGGGGGGGGGGACGGATTGAAGCGCAGCCAGAGAAAGTCAACTCTCGACTTTTGGGAAGCATGACTTTGGGTATAAAAACGAGGGGCAAAATCATGTAACAAAAGGGCAAAGCCGAATTGGTCCTTTAGGGTCCTTGAGATACTTTCCAGCTTCGGTTGCGGGCTTCTGGACCTCTTTTTGGCCAGCTACGGCTTCCTGAGCTTTCGCAACGCATACAAATCTAGCATGCAGCTTGGAATGACTGGTGCACAGTGTTTCAAAAAGTATGACGAGGCCTAGGCAGATGCAGCACTGACAAGATCCTCATGTGCACTCGCTTTGTCCCGGCCTTCGCCTAGGGCGAGGCCCTTCTGCGATCCAACGACGGATGTCTACCTGCCCTTGCAGTCCGTTTGGTCCTCAGGGATCAGGTCGCTGCTGTCAGGAACACTGATGCAGAAGTGAGTGCCATGAAGTTCAACATGCTCGAACCCAACTTTGCCTCTGACTAGCATAAACAGTCGATGAAGCGCTGGACCAATCTGACGCTCCAAATAATACTCGACGTTCAGGAAAAGCGGTGTGCGACCTGCCTGGCACTTGCTTGATCTACTCATCTACTTGGCCAGCCATGGCTGTCTTGGGCCATCACTTAAAAGAGCATTGAGCACTCCGACAAAGTGCCTCTGCCTCGGGTGCTTGCAACGGACGGCCGCCAGTAACTTCCCCCGGAACTACCTGATGAGACAAAGCAACGCTCAGGACAACGCGCAGCTTCACGGAAAATGACAGACACATCAGGACTGATCACAGACAATGCGAAGGCAGGCTCAGCGCACTGCTGCTACATCGGCCAGCCTCGACCCTGGCGGACCTGCAATTTACAGAGTCATTCTTGGCGCTAGGACAGACATGACCTGGACAGGTGACAGTGAGGGACGGAAGCTTCGCTAATCAGGGCCGCGTTGCAGCTGCGGCGCCCGTAAGCTCACAAATGTCTGCAGCCATTGCTCAACGGCCCTCCTTTTGCATGCTTGCACCATCTTGCGCGGCCCCTGCATCGGGTCTCCGAATGTCAATCACGGAGTCCATCTACCGACGCATCTTGCTCATTCTTCCACCTGCAAGCAGGTCTGGTCTGTTGGGGGAAGGGAGCTCCTCCGCCGCCCAACTATCGTGTGAACTTTATCCCGAAAGCATATGTTTCCTTCTGTCGGGCGCTGGGATTTGTGGGTGCAGATTTTCTGGCAGACATGCACAGATGCAAAACACTAAAAGACTCGAAGCTACACAGTTTACACAATTGAGCCGTGTTTTTTCTCTAGCATGAATCGATGGACATTATACCCCATCCGCGGACCCTTCCGCGGTGTAATCCGCGTGACTTCCACGGAAATACACGACGCCACCTTCTCACCCGAAACAGAAATCAGCAACCTGAGTATATACCCCTGAAGCTTTACGGTTGAGGGTCAGGGGCCTTGGGGGTAAGGGTCAAGGCTTAGGGGTTATGTGTTTAATGGTACAGTACAGGTATATGAGAATTTAACGAAGGGGTTGGGAAGCATAGAAACGGGAGAGGCATGGGCTCTGGGCTTCCAAACGACCCGTTGCCTTCCGCGGAGCTTCCGCAACCCTTCCGCGGAGATCCGGTCTCCGAAACAGCTTGGAAAAGTGATGGGGCGCGATTCTTCTGGTTGCCGGCATGTTGGGCGTCTACTTTTTTCTACGTTTCAAGCATGCTGACCTTCCGCGACCCTCCCGCGGACACCACGCCTTCCGCGGACCCTTCCGCGACATTCCGCGCAATCTTGTTCACCTCTTCACCCCTTCCGCGGACAATAATATTGTCCGCTGCAAAGTACCTATGCTCGAGCGCCCAAAAAAAGCAGCTTCACTTGCACTTAAGACCTGCCGGCCTCAGTTTGAAGTTTGAGCAACAAGACACATAATTACAACAAGAATGCAGCGGAAGACCCTGGCGTAAGTAAGTGGTGTGTAGTGCTGCACTTTCTGCTTCGAACTCTTATCAAATGGCCACGGGTTCTCGGGTTCATTGGGTTCACGCCTTTCAAGCCAAAACGGGTCTTCGTTACTGGGCGATTTCGAGATGGCGTCCTAACGACAATACACAGCTATCCAAATAAACACAGTATGCTTTCTTACACTATATTTGTTGTGGAACCACCTAAACTGACAGCATCCGAAGGTGCTATCTTCTCTCTGCATCCTAAAGTCTCGTTCTTTCATTTCGGAACCACAGATGACACAAATGAGAAAACGAAAAAAAGAGGATGGCGAATTTTCGTATTGAGATTGTCCAAAGTACCCAGGCCTCTCCCAGTTCGTAGGGCCTCCCAAAGCCTACCAGGGACTCGGAATGGATCCAGAGTATTCAAGCCCCATAAGAATCCTGAGCCTCTACAGAAGAAGGAGCAGGTGCACGCCCCCGGTCCCCCATTTGGTAAAGAAAAATGTGCATTCGCGTATACATGTATACGTACATACAGATATATGTGTATGTATGCATATATATATATGCTCCCCCCGGACCTACCAGCGTGGCGATGTAGGTTGGAGAAATAAACGTGTTTGTTTACATAAGAGTCTTACTTACTGCAGACAAAGCCTCACACATTGGGCCATGGCATGGGGATGCATGCAATAAATCGAATATCCCGTGCAATATGTGTGCGTATGCGAAGCAGCATATGTGGCATAATTAAGCATGTCGCATTTAGGGGCTACTTGTAACAATTGACTTTTCATAACAAATGGCCTCTAACTTATATGCTAGTAACATGTTTTCATTCAGATAAGTTGGAGAGTGCGACAAAAACCAAAGGGAGTGTGGGGGGGGGGGGGGGCGAGCAGGCGCACGATCAGAAACTTGCAGAAAATACTCTTCATCACATTAGTACTCCCAAGCAAAGCCGGTATGACGCAGCTTTTGTGAGTTTTTGTGATTTCATAACTGGAGGTCCGGCATAGTGATGAAACTACTTGGACGATGAACCGGCCAGCTAGCTTCCAATCCTTGAGATAGGGATATTAGGGTTACAAATGTAAACAGGAAAGTTGTCCTGAAGAAGTATGTTTGCCCTTAAATTATGTGAATCCAGCCACCTAAATTCTGACAGTTGTAGAATTTGGGGGGGAAACAGTCATGAGTAAGGGCACAATCCTACAAGCATCAAGCCATCTCTTATTTAACTAATGAATATAACTTGCGCGGTTGTTACAGTAGCTGTCTTTCATTCTCAAGTTTCCGCCTTGCGAACAGTATAATTTGGAGGTTAAAGTTGACCGCCACACATTAATCACAGCTGCCAATTTTTCCAGGTGCATCGAGGAGTTGCCCTATGGCTGATGCAAGGGCGGTACGACCTCGATGAAAACGGGCTTGAGAAAACATGCGACAATACATTGGCCTTACTTATGCGAAGTGCAAAGTTCGCAAAGTAAAAAAATGAAAAAAGAACCACAGAACTAACATAAACAACAGCTCCTAGCTGTGGAAAGCAACCGGTTTCGTATTCACCGCTACCGCCATCTCCCTGGGTCTCACTCTAGTACCAAACTGCTGCACAAAATGCCCCCCCCCCCAATTTGTGCTTGTTTGTGTTTGAGTTGATATCTTGTTGCATCCTTCTGCAGACCTCCTAAGCAAGCCGTACTTGAACTCGTGCGTAGCATCGAACCGGCTACGGAGGCAACTCGTAGATGATGATGTGCCACTGTAGATCATAAGCTCCGCTGCCAAGCGCGGAGCCCTAAACCATCCCGTGCTCCAAAGGCTTACACTGTTCTGCTCTTGCAATATACGCTATAGTTGCCAAGCACTCTGGCCATCTACTTCCGGCAAGGGGAACGGCTACGCATACGACTCAATCAGATGCAAAAAACGCTGCTCCATCAGTGATCCAAGTCCTTCGAGTACCCTCAATACCCTTCAAATCTTTCTCCGGGCTTCATCAGCCGCTCCTGCACAGCGTTGGCGGAACGTACGAAATCCACGCCTCGTCACTCCCGCCACACTCCGACACCTGGAGCTCGTGCATGGCCCAGCAGTTCGATTGCCTGCCATGCCCAGCTCTTGCAGGTTCGTTCTTGTCTCCTAAGTACGTCCTCATGGAGCTACAGTTTAGAATCATGACTACCGAAGCCGCTCAGCGTGACGTACTGAGTCACTAACCAGACCCCTCACTCCTGCCTTCGGAACGCTCCGACGGTCGGAAAAGGACTTAATCTCTTGACAGTCTTGACATCTTGATCATCTTGGACACGGCTGAAGATGGCTTCTCGGCGCAGTGAACCTCCTTCTGGCGCAGCAGGAGTAGTGGAGCTCCGCAAGCTGCCTTCACTGGCTCTGCCACAGCACTGCCATAGGACTCTGACATCAGCTGTGGTGTGGTCATGTGTGGTCTGTGCTCTACATGCGGTGCTAGTAAAACATTCCATGGCTTTCCACTTGAGGCAGAGCGCATAGAAGCAGCTGAAGCCCCAATGTGCGTAGCCGTTGCTCCAAACCACTTGCAGCAGAAGGAAGCCTGCCACCTGTGTTCTCCGAGCAGCAGGTGAGCATGCGATGCTTGCACGGGGTGTGAAAATGTTCATGCCGTGTTTGCCGACAAGCTGCTACGTTTGAGATGGTCATTCCCAGCTTGTAGAAGAGAGAGACGATCCTTCGCGAGCTGGGCCACCATGAGAACATGGCCGCATCACGCATCGTCCTTCGCTGTGAAGAGCTGCGGTGAGCAACTCAGGAGCGACTATTGGGAAGAAGTATGTCATAGGCCAGGCGTCTCATCGATGAGCCACGCATTGTAGAACAAGCTTCCATACTCAAGCACAAATATCCCGAGAGCAGTTGGGACATGTGCTTCAGGAACATGGAAAGCAACCAGAATGCCCACGATACCTTGGCAATTATGCCAGTTGGCGCCCGCGAAGCAATTGTGTCGGCTTGACCAGAGTCAAAATAGCTGAACAAAAAAGCCTCTGATCCAGGGCTAGCTGCAGACTATGTGGTGCAGACGTAGCAAGGGATTCTTCCAAGTCATTGGCAAGTCATTCAGGAGATATCCGAAGAACACGTACAACTGGATACGCAGACCCAGCAGACTGGGGTCTGCGAACATGCCGCCTGAAGTAAACAAAAAGGTAGGCAAAAATTGGCAAACTTCATGGCATGGCAACGACCATTCTTTGCATGCCGTACTGATTCTTTCTTCACTCAAGGATGCCCGCCTCTGCTTGCCAGCCATGGCCCCTTCTCTGAAGGCCATGAGATCCATGCGCTGGCCACGGCTACCGGATAGACACAAGCTTGAAGAGTCATGGAAATCAGCGTCGTGCCAAGAACCTCGGAACAAGTCTCCCCAGGAGTTCGGAAAGCGGTTGGCAGAAAGTGTGAGAAATGTCAGAATATTTGTGAATGAGGGTTTGGGGCATTTGGGCATGTCAGGATACACATTCAACACGATGATAAGTTTAATGACAGTTTGGTGTGAAGCGGCCCCCCTGCATTTTAACTTGTCTTCCAGGCTTGTATTCGAAACACATGGCACAGAAGCAGCACGAAGCCCGACTGCAGAAGCTCAACCGGCATCCTGTCCGACACACACGCGGCAAAGCAGCCGCAACAAGCTGCATCCACAGTAAGCAGAAATGCACCCACGGCGGCCAGGAAGCTGATGACTGAATTCGAAGCATGAGCACATCCCATTTGTCTTGGGCAGGGAATCGACATTTGTACTTGCTCCGCGACGCCAAGGGAAAGAACACGGCGAATCCTGTCGAGGATCCCGACACACACCAACTGCTACAGTAGATGATCGTTGAAACAAAGTGCAGCAAACTGTTGATGTGCTTCCTGCGACAGCTGTTGAAGCGCAGCCCCAAACGAGTTCTGCTCGCATGGCATCACGCCAGCTCACAGATGAATGCAACAATCAAGCAAAGAAGCCTAAATTAAAGAAACAGATAAGTCAGTGTCACATTGAAACACAAAACCCATCAGCCCCACTTTGCTGTTTCAGAGTGTAGGAATCTATGAATCGAAACAGTCCCTCATGAGCCAACTGCCAACGGAAAGTTGCTGGCTTGCTGCCACAATTTGCCACAAGACCTACCAGTCACAGCTCCCCGAACTCCGCAGTTTCGGCCTTCCGCGATGACAAAGGAGAACCTGCTCGGAGCTGCAACATCGATACAAGACGATAGATGACACAGGCAGGAATGTGGTTCATGCTCATATGTTAGGTACGTTGACAACCAATAGCAAGGCAATTGTAATCAAGTAGAGAAAGTTTGGGAGCGGGGCAGCAAGGATGTTTGAGGCGACCGGGTGCTTTCAAGCTGCTTGGAAGCCGACGCGTCACATAACCAGGTGAGCAAAGGCCTCTCGCCCGGCGAGGGCCACGAAACTCCGCTTCGACGGACTGCCTCGCAATATCGCAACAAGGTCGATGCCGCTCGTGGCAAACTGCCGCCCTTAAAATCCGCTTTCGACAGCCGCAGTCAGGCTGTAGCACCAGTACGTTCGTTGAACCGCCGCAGCAGCAGCAGCAACAACAGCTAGTGCTACTGCTACTGCTACTGCTAACTGCTACTGCTACTGCTACTGCTAACTGCTACTGCTACTGCTACTGCTACTGCTACTGCTAACTGCTAACTGCTACTGCTACTGCTACTCCTACTATTACTATTACTAGTACCATTGCTATTGCTATTACTAGTCACTAGTACTATTACTATTGCAACTAATATGATTATTACTACTACTACTACTACTACTACTACTACTACTACTACTACTACTACGACGACGACTACTACGACTACGACGACGACGACCCACTAGTACTCCTAGTACTAGTAACTAGTACTAGTGGAGTAGTAGGAGGAGTAGGCGAGGGTGGGAATGGGTAGGAGCACTGAGGGGCTGAGTTCCCGTCGTCCGAACGCATACCTCCAAGGGAGATCTTTCGTGCTCCTCTTGTGTGAATAGGACTGACCCCCATGACGGCCCAGCAAGGTGAAAGTGGGAAGGCGTAAGGAAGAGGAAGCCTGAACCAAATTGAGGTCTTGCTCTCTCCCTGCCCAAAGCTATATGATCTCCAGGGCTGTGCCTGCACCAAACTTTAACAGTTTCCAAACGGCTGCTGAATGCTCGAATGTCGCTTGCCTGGGCTGCCAGTGGCCCATGTCCCTTGTACTCGTCAGGTGGTCTGACCTGCACAAGATTGCGTCCATGGGGTCGATGCAGACATGGATACTATGATACTGTGCGCATTTGTGAACCAGTCTCCTCGTGGTGGAAGATGAAATCCTGCAGATTGAAGCGGCCCTCGCGTATCCTGCGCAGCGGTTTTGTTTTTTGCATGAACTTCAGCTTGAACACAGAGCGCTTACTGCTTTTCAGTAAGCAAAATCTAGAAGTCACCATGTATGAAGCCGACAACTAGATAGCTGAGCAACCTTGACGTTGCTGTGTCATGCGAATTGCCTGTCTGCTTGTTGAACCGTTGCGCGACTTGCTTCTCTGGACCAAGACACTGCGACACTGGGCACTCCTGTCCACATGTCTGCGGATGTACTGCCTGCAGATATGTCTTGTCACCCCAATGGCCCTAGAAACAAAATGCATATACGACATCTTGCCAAAGCTTCGAGGTATCTGAGGCTTCCGCTTCAGGATGGACAGATTGCCTCGAGACTCAAAGAAGACCTGTTCTTGGAGGTGGGGTCCATGCATCCCAGGTCAAGCCATCTCAACTGAACAACTTCGACTGGCCGCCGCACTTCGAGAGCGCCTCGAAGCATGTGCTGCCTGCTGTCAATGTGTCAAGGGACACTGCTACTGTTGCTTGCCTGCCTGCTTGCTCCCATCACAACAAAGAAATGCCAACAATTCCTGGACTCAGACAATTGAACAGCCCATAACGGCTGCTTGCCCGGAAAAGGAGGAATCGAAATCGAAATCATGCTCCCTGCGCTCTCCCTCCTTTCGGGCGAAATGCCGCAGAAAATGCCGCGGAGCTCATGCTATCCAAGCGTCGTTGCCGTGCACTGGTCCCTGCCTGCAGCAAAGTGTAGAAGCATGGCATCGCGCAAGGAACCACGGAACCACCCTCTTGTAGTATAAGCTCCGAACGGACAGTTTCTATACCCTTTGCATCGAACACCGGTGCGGCCTTGCAACAAGGCCATACTTTTCACTTCCAAAAGTTCGGTGCGCGTTGGACAGGGGCATCAGACGGCGATGTCCAGGCATGGCCAACATATCCTCAACTCTCTTGATACGGAAGTGCGTTGTTCCGTTGCAGGGCGAGCGTACAACGCTGCATGCCTGTGCACATTCATGACGTGGACATGATCGTCCAAGCATGTGGCTTTTCTTGGACGCCAGGCAACAGGGCCTCGGCAAGGTTTAGTCTTAGAAACATACACCCCCATGCCATAGTTGCACATAAGGAAGGGCTGGAAAGCAAGTTTCCACAGGCATTCGATTTCAATCTTCTTCTTCCTGCGAAAGCTTGAATCATGAAAAGTTAACAATCATGTTAGCTAGCTCCACCAACTTCCCTCGGGCACTCCCGCGCCTTCAAAAGCTAAGTGCTCAATGCTCTTCTAACATACTCGAAGCCTTCGAACTGTAGTGGGGGTAGGAATGTGTAGGAGGAGAAAAGCAGTATGTCCGAGGAAAGCGCCAGTACACTTTATCCATCTGGAGCTCCACAGGCGTCGGGTTGTGGCTAGTCACCTGTGACTGGTGTACAGCATGTCGCTGCCTGTCTGTCGACAGCGAATACCAGAACTGCTTATTCTTGACGGACTGCTTTGCACATGTTGGCAGGCCTCCCTGGCTATCCTGGCTCCTTCTTTGAAGGCTTCGTCCTAGCAAACATGAGCAAAAGCCACCCTTGGATGTGCTTTCGGAGGATCCATGTGGAAACGAAACCGAGGAACCTTGGATCGCCCAGGCAGTCGGACGAACATAGAGTCGGTATCACCATAAAGTACCTTCCCGCTTCTTCACAGCATGTGGCATCGACAACTTCTCTCCTCTGATCCAACTCTGGCACTTTCTACTCTCCAACTTTTCCTTTGCCGGTACGAAGAAAAACGAGTGATACTTCTGCATTGAGCTAGGACCAGCAAGAAGAGAATGTCAGCGAGAACTTTCACACTACTTGCACGAGATACACCAGTCGGAAGCACGGGGCAACCCCGTTGGCCGGACATACTTTCCAATCTTCGGCTACGGCTTCATCAACGTAGTCAAAGGCTCGGCCCGCAGGTGAAATGAGGCGAGTAAAAGCAGAATGCACAAGGTCACCCCTTCATCCAGCATGGTCGAACAAGCCTCTTGAAATATACTGTGTGCATCAAGCACATCCGAGCACTAAGCACCGGCAAAGCAAAATCATTACTTCTATAAACCAGAGTGCCTGGGATACATCAATCCGTCTTGACGTTCGAACTTCTACTCCACAGGAATGGTGAGGGTATGGTAGGGTGAAAATTTGCACAGATTGTTTGTTGTCTTGTCTTGTAGAATTGTGAAGGTGCATGTGTGCATGTGCGTGTGTTTGCGAAACCCTGGCAACAAAGGGACTTTAGCAACTTTCTGCAGGGGGCCACGAGCCTTGCAGTATGCACTGGCTAAGCCATGCCGCAAGCGGGTGAAATAACCCTGGGCAAGAATTACGTACCTGTGCCGGTCATCCTATGTGTGTGGGTTTGTTTAAGGTTGTGCAACGTCTTTGCCTGTGTTGCGGCTAGTGTGCCTTCATGAGGGTTCATGCTTAGCAATTTCAACAAACAGCCTCAAAGGAAGCCTCGAATCGGCTTCGGGAAATTATCCGAATGCAAGATTGTATGTACTGACTCGGCTACTTGCAGCTAACTCTTCCAGAGCTGTCTAGGGGTGTCCAAGTCTTTGTCAATGTGGGTGTGTGTGTGTGTGTGGGTGGGTGGGTGGGTGGGTGGGTGTGTCTTGAGTGTAGCGTGTTATGCCGAATGTTTGTTCAGTGTGTGTGTGTGTGTGTGTTACTTCTGTGTGTGTGTGTGTATTACTTATCTGTGTGTGCGTGTGTGTGTGTGTGTCCGTGGATGCGTGCGCGCGTGCGTGCGCGCGCGTTCGTGTGCGTGCGTGTTTGTCTGTGTTGTTTGTCTGTGTTGTTTTTGTGAAAGATCTCCGCCTTGTGAAGCGACTTGATCAAAGGTCCAAGCCGATTGAACTGCTAGCTGCCCAGGTTCTATGCTTTTGTGCATGTCTTGTAGTGGCGGCCGATCTGCGAATGTGCGCGACAGAAACCGACAACACGTCCCTGTGTCTGACCGTCTCTTCATGTCGCTTCCCTCTTGTATCTCTTCTTGTGCTCCAAGAATGTCAGCGCCTCGGCACCAGGTACCTCTTTCTCGACCCAGCGGACAGCCCTCTCCAAGGTCCGCCTGCCCCAGCTGTCATGGCCGATACCATTTACGACCGCTCCATCGCACATGTGTCTACTATGAGGAGGGCGGCGAAGCAACTGCCAACAGAGAGCTTTGCGAGAACTGGCAGTGCTAATCACCTTCTGTACTGCAGCGGACTGTCGATGAGAAGGGGACTGCTTTCTTTCAGTCAGAGGAGAACGTCTCAAATGCGGTCGGAACGAACGACTTGCATGGCCCTGGTTTCGTGCACCCAATGACAACAAACGACCCAGACGAATGTTTGAGCAAATTGCGCTTCGTGCGTGCTCATGGCTCTGCGTCTCGCTGAAAGCACTAGTTTCTCGCGCAACACGAAGATTTCAGAGGCAAGGCTTTAACATCGTTCTGGCTTCGTGCATAGCAAGAACATTGCTTAGTTCGCAAATCTGGATCTAAGACAACTACAGCTACGAACCCGACGGTCAGCTGATAAGGGGCTTGTGCACATCTCTGCCTGGCGGTCTGAACTATGGCATCGGCGAGTTCCACACACGGCATCCTGCTCAACAGCAACGAACGCCTCATCATGGCTGTGGGCAGATCAATATCGAGCCCTCACCTGCCTACCGCTGAAGGACGCACCAGTGTAGCCGTATGTGACCTAAGAAACCGTCAATGCCCAAAGAAGAGTCTACGGCCTCTGACTTTGGCAACTTCCGTGCCAGAACTAACAGACCTACGGCCAGTGAGATTCATGCGTTGGCGATCATCTTGAGGCCGAACTGCCTGGCATCCAGCAGACGCGCCCTCGCCTGCACGAAACACGAAGAACGGAGAATTGGTAACCCTTTTCCACCAGCAACAAATACCCAACAGGTGACAAGCAGAAACCCAGTGAGCTCGCAAAGACCGCGATACAACGACGATGGATTGGCAACGGCGATGGACTTATCGTCTTCCCGAGGTATCTCGAGGTAGCCCCCGCTTGCTATGTAAGTGTCTTAGCAACAACAAGAAACATATTCAATGTGAAAGCACTGCTGTACCGTGCTAATGTATCACCAGCATCACAGGTAAATCACGAAGAGCAAAACCTGCTCCGCTCTGTGGTTGGCTCGAGCATCAGGAGTTCAAGTGGGTCCCAAAGCAGGAAACCTAGGAAACGACGGCAGGTAGCTGCTTTGCTACGTACTTGGATGCATCTTGCCGTTGCGCATCCGAACCCAAAGATTCAGGCTCAGGATAGTCATGGTCCCACGGCTTTCTGACAAGGCTGCGCTTGTCGCCTCCGCATCTCCAGTGTCCTTCTGCAAGGCTTTCAAGGCCTTCTTGACCATGATTCGTGTCCTCGCATGCACAGCCCAAAATTGAGTGGGAACTATGCGCATGCAGAAAGAGCTCCAAGAGAGACAGAGAGAAAGAGAGAGTGAGAGAACGAGCAAGAGAGAGAGGGAGAGCGAGACGGAGCGAGAGCTGGAGAACAACTTGGGTCCAAAGCTAGAATGTCATCATTGTAGGCATACTGTAGAAGATCTCTACAAACCCCATCTATTTGAATGCCAACCTCAGTTAACATTTGTCATGCCCGTCCGTCGAGCTGAAGAATCGAAAACTCCTTTCTACATGCTTTTACAACAGTTCAGGGCTTAGGAACTTATTGAGTGTTGACGCAGCTGCAACTAAGTCTAACTAAGTTCCCCTGTCCACTCGCGATGGCTGAAGGGCCCTGGGGTGGTCTAGGTTCATGGCTTCGGAACGATGAAGGGTCCTTCGAGACACCCTGTCAGACTGATTCAATATTTTAGATCGTACTTCGTCTTTTAAATTCTTTAAAGTAGTTGAAGCATCATGTGTAGTACCGCTTTGGATTCCCAGGCACCGACAAGGGACAGGAGCACAAGCCATTCGGTACACCCCTCCCATGAAGCCTTGCGTTGTCAATTCTGCCACTTAGCCTCTGGCTGTAGAATCTCGTGCAGCATCCGAGGCAGTATTCCAGGCTTTTTGGCTCTCTTGACGAAGACAGCCTGTCCGATGTTTTCTGTAAGTGGGCGCTGCCTGGCTGTCTGACTCGGGCCTCGTTTGGCGTCACAAATACATCTTGGAGCCTGAGCAGGCACAAGGGCTACATAGGCCTAGGCCCTACACAACATCACCATGAGAGTGCATTTTGTGACGATGAACACAGCTTTCGGTACCATCGGTGGCGCACCTCAGGCCTGTTTGACGGTATGCCTGCGAGAGCGACGGTGCAGGTCGCAGACACGTATGTCTCACGTCTCGCGAGTCTCTTGTCATCAACAATCAACAGGCTGAGTCTTGAGTCTCTGATTCAGTATCTTCATGCATCTTCCATGTTTCGGCCTCCAGTACGCCGAGCCTGCCTTCGGCACCAATGTCTTGCAGGCGGCCTGCCTGCGTGGGAAGTGGTGAGGTGCGCGTCATGGTCGGTGTGCGGTCTTGTGGCTCCTTTGAGTTTCCTTTCTTTCGTGCTTGGTGAGCCCCGGCTAGCCACAGCTGCACAAGCTTTGGGTAAAATGGTTCATGTGTTAAAGCTTTCTGCGCTCGACCTTGGATAGTTTAGTTTGGCACACGCTTGCACATGACGGAGGTTTGCACGAGCCTGTTGACTTGGAGGCAGGCTTTACAAAGAACTGAAAAGGATGCAGCCGCCTGAGCCATGTGTGTAAATCTGTGCAAAATCTTCATATTCATTTGTATTTCTGTTTATCTTCATACGGCTCGGCTTTTTTATTGATGCGATGCTCCAGATCGGCGATCTGTGTAAGGTGCTGGCTGTTTGACAATCAACAGCTGACTTTTCAAGCCGTTGCCAGTGCCCAGTGACTTATTGACTGAGTGTGCTACGCAAGTAGAAAAGCAGAGGTTGTAGGCGATGATGATCGAGGGGTACAGCCTCAACGGTGTTTAGTGCCATCGTGCCGAAGTTCAGAGGTCATCTGGTCATACATCAGCTCTTGCCCTATGGCCGCAGCGATTGAAAATCCAGAACCACGACCGGGTCGAAGTAAAAGCCGCTGCGCGGCCTCTGCAGTGTGTACAATCATTGTACGATCGTGTACACGAAATTATACGGGTGTCTGCCTCTCGCAGATCTTGCTTTTGCTGCGCTGCAGCGTGCAGCGCAAGCTGCAAATACTCGGGGGACGATGTACGAAGTAAATCTCGTTCGTGTTGGGGTATGTGGTTGCGGTTGTGAAAGCAAGACCAGGAATTCACCTCGGCTTGCAGCTGAGAGGCGTCTAGATGATTAGGCAGACCAGGATCAAGTCTCCTTCCAACCCTTCCCTCCTTACAAGCCCGATGCTTGGAGGGTTCCAGGCTGTGGGCTCCTCGCAGAGACCACGCCAAATTGAAACCTCCTGGGACCTTTCCTGGGGCCCCCCGTCTAACCCTTGCTCGCTTGCTCGCCCCTTGGACCCCCTCCTAGGATTGGGTCAGCGCGGCTGCCGAGGCGGCGCACGCAAGCGTTACAATTAGGTAGATGTGGGTCGCCCATGCCGTTCACTGAGCTGCGTGCTCCATCACCAAAGGTATACATTCTGCACCTCTTTGGCCAGCGACCTGTGTGCCGCAGGCTGTTTTAAGTTTCATCCGGTGCTGAAAGAAGACTCAAAGACTCAATGCGCGCTGGCCTGAGATCTAGAAGGCGAGAGAAGCAGCATTCGTTCCTGATGAGCCGCCCGGGTCAACCTGGCAGGATTGCCAGGGACGGCGACTCATCTTCACAGCCTCGATGAACCTTGACGAATTGCACAATCACCCGCCGGATTCACAGCCCCTCCACGCGATACTGGGATCCTCTGGATAAGACGCTCAACCTGCACACTTTCAGGCAACAACTGCTTGTAGATTCTAATTGCGAAGATGCAGACGGCAGCATCCTACTTCACACATTGTTTCTCCATTTATGACAAGAAAGAAATGAGAATAGTTGTGCACCACACAACTGACCTGCCGAACCAGTCATAGCGCAGCCCGAGAGCTGTGCAATCCAAACGACTCTTCCTCTATGCCATATGCGTAAGGCCAAGACAGACACACAAATACACACAAGGCAAATGTTGCACACATTAACATAGGCTTGTACGGCTTGTCAAGTCCCAAGATGTTCCAACCACGCTGTGTCAGAGCTCAAACACATCCGAAAATTTCAGTGAAGACTGAGGAAGATGCTGAGCGTCTGACACGTCTATTCCCAACATTCTGGCCGTCTCCGCTGCACGCGGAAGCACCTTAAGCACATGCACACATGCATGCTCACTTTTGCTCCAGTTGACGGAGTGAAGGCTTGGAGCGGCACGTTCAAAGCATCCAAGAGTCGCAAGCTGCACTTTGCCTTGCCTTAGCAGCATTTATTCATTGAATGTGCTGCCCGCGAATGCTCGATGTGTCACTCGGGTGCCCACACAGCAAGGTTTCGGCGGCTTCTCGTCTGCCTTGGCACCCGTGCCAAACGAAGCAGTTGAGACGCAGCTGGCATACATTGGAAGACTGCCGCCGTGCGCGTCAATTTTCTGCGCATTCTGCGCATTCTGCAAACGTTGCAGGAAATCGATTGCCTCCAGCAGCAGGCTGAGTCAGGCTGAGTGCTGAAGCTGGAAGGCGCAGCCGGCTATGTGCACGGTAAATGAATCTTGCAGCTCAGGGCTGTCATGTCAAGATTTTGTGAGACGTACTTCTACTCTGGTCTGTTCGATAGAGAAGGGCTTGCGAAGTTCAAGGCGGCAGCAGGCGACGCGAAGGCATGATCGTCGAAACTTTTTGCTGGATACCTGCAACAGCATCTCTCAGAGCACATTGCATGTCATTGTGCTTGCTATTATGATGGCAAGTGAGAACTAGAACAGCAGCTAGCAGCTAGAACAGCAGCTGCCACACCTCAGTCTAGGGAGTCGAATGATCTCTCCATAGATGGCTTGGCCCGTGATTAGCACGACGAAGCCGCAAAGCTGAAGGCCGCTGGAAGAAGTCCACTCTTCACCAAACGGCGACTGCGCATCCACTTTGTAGTGCACAAAAAGCCCAAATCCCCAAATAATCATCGTCCTGGCGGGAAGAGTTCAATCCATGTTCAACAAGGGCTCAACAACGGTGAGCGTTGAGCCCTCAATCCAAGATGCTGCGCAATTTGAGGAGTTGAAATTCTTTGAAAGGGCTGCGCGCACTTGAGGCCAAGAACTTGGAGTTCAAGAGGCACCTTGTGCGAAACAAAGACTGCAGGAAAGAGGCTTTAAGCTTCCTTGCTTTGGAGATCAGAATTGGAAAGGATCCGCTTTGTCAGCCCCTCTTTGGCCCTCCTGGAGGGCATAGCACGAGACAGAACAGGAACGATGCAAAGCAGGCGCATGAAAGGCACTAGTACAGAGAATCCGGCTTCTGAACTACAGTAACTACAGCGCAAGCACAGGATCAAGAAACAAGCGCTGTCAGCCAGCCGGCGAAACGAAAAGTGAGAGCAAGACTAAACGAATACATTGAGGGTACTCTGAGCCTGGAAACCTATGCCAGCTGGCTTGAATTTCCGCCCCCCCGCCCCTGAAAATCGACCCCTCCATTTCTTCATTTGGGACCGTCAAAATCTCGGTGCGAAACTATATCAGGGGCTGGATTTCTATTTGAAGGGTGGCAGTTGAACCGTTCTGTAGCAGACTGGCCAAGCATTAACCTCAGAATCTTCTACGTGAGCTTGAGATAAGAAGTGAAAATTACGTCAGAGCACTCGCTCTTGCTCTCTTTTATATGGAGTGAGAAATCGAGGGCACCCTCAAGTTGATGAGGCGATTTTTCGAAAAATCATGCCCTCCAGTGCTGTCAATGTTCTCTCATGCCAAATTGCTTGAGACCTCTTTGACATGAACAAGTGCCTGCCGTAATGGTTCGAGAAAAACACAATGTACATGTTTGTCGTTTGGGTCCACAGAAGAACTCTGGCGTCGATGGTGTTTCCTTAGGAAAGCAAGAGGTTCGCAGGGCCTAACCACAATTGCGACTGAGCTGTCGCAAAGAGCGCACAGAAGCCGAAACCTCCAATCCCAAAAAGCAGCTTCAACCAAAGAAACGAAAGCCTTTGCCGAAACCGTGTTTCGCTTTCTCCCAGCACAAGCGGGCTGCGGGTTTAGGGTTTAGGGCGTGTAGGGGGTTTAGAGAATACATCCTCACTAGGATCTAAGATCTTTGATGATTGACATATTGATATTGGACACCTATACTCACATTCTTCATACTGATTTTAGGTTCACCAGGGATGACTTCCTTCCATTGATGTCATCTGCCCTTTCTCCTCTTGGTGTGTTGAATGAGTTCCGCCGCCCCGGAGCAGATGCTGCAAACTGGCGACAAGGCAGCAATCTCAAGAAACTCTTGGCAGTCCTGGAAGCATCTAGCATCATTCGATGCACGGCCGACAAAGCCCCAGTCACAGCAATTCCTGTGATGTTGAAAGTGCCGCAGGAAAACAAATATATTGTCACGACGCACAGCAGCGCTTGACCTTGGATGCGCACCACTTCTGCAAAATGGATAGCCACATGTTCGGCACGAAAGTTGGGTTGCAAAACGCGTGAGCCGCTCTACACTTTTCTCTGCTTGGCTGGTGACTGTTCTTCACCAGAGTTAGCGTATCCACGATGTCCTCGGCGTGCCCATGGTCTGAACCAGGCAATAGCCAAAGCGTCGGGTACACCACCACCACCATCATCAGTACCCCCCAGAGGCCCTCGAAGCCAATGATTTCCACTGCTGGGAGATCGACATCCTTCATAAGATACTCCTCTGCAATCACCTCTCAATGCAGCAAAAAGTACTCTTTAAGTCTCCTCGGAAAAGTTGTGCTGTTCACTTGACTTCACTTGAACTATCTCGCCCTTCCCGTTCGCACCCTCAGGCCTGAGCAGCCTGAACCACTTGCCCAAGCAACGTGAGGGTCACGCCAAAAGCGACGGAAGATGCATCTTGAGACCCTGATCCGCCCGCATCGCCCGCCACGCTCGCATAGCCAACGATCACAACACCTGCTTGGGCTACTTGGGCTGTTTGACTGAAGACTGGCCCTACTTCAAAGCAGACAAAGCCCAATGGCATCGCCTTCACCGTAGAAATCAACCCTAGAACACCTGGAATACCTGGAGTCATCAAAAGCAGGGCAAGGAAACTGTCACTCACCCAGCACGTGGGCCCAAGGGTAAACTCTACGTACATGATCTTGCAGCCAAATACGATAGTGAAACTTTGCCAGCCTGTGATGCAGAGTAAAAGCCCGATCCAGTTGAAGACATAGAGTTTGTGCTTCAGCAGTGTGACAGAGAAAATGCCCGTGAAGAACAGCGTTGCGCCTCTCGCAAAGCGCTCACCACAGGGATCAGCCGCAAACCAGACCATGACATGTCAGGAATAGTTCTCAAGTCTGTCTGTCTCGCTACATGTCATGAACTCGATGGCAACTGAAGGGCCCCTCAGCATTTGCCATACGCTGGCGGGGATATACATAATTCCGATGCATGCCAGAACGGTCGCCAATAGGTCACCTGAACGTCGGTCTGACAGTACTTTGAGGTCGCTGGGCTTCGGAGAGTTTAGAGTTCAGAGACAAGACAGCTAAACTGAACAAGTGCAGACGCCCCTTCTCTACATGCACCCACTTACACGGTCACTATGGCATAGATTTTGTTCGGGATGCTGCATTCACGTCAATTGAAGTTGCTCTCTGAGGCTGTCAAGTCTCTCTAGCTTTGTCTGGCTGAGCAAATCGGGGTGCAGGATATGGCAGAACCAGCAGCAGCGCGCAACAGCGCCGCAACCACATTTAGTAGATTTTAGTGGCAACCTTCTGAACCCAAGCCCCCCCCCAAATGGCGTGCGTGACAATCCGACCGTGCCTTCCAAGAAGCAACCTAGACTTAGACACATTTTGACAAGCAAGAATTTCAAGCGCACCAAAGCCCAGGACAACCAGAAGTCTCCAGCCTGACACGTTGCGCAGTAGAGCAACCACCCCTGACAAACTGTGACAAACTGCTTCCCAGGCCCGATTTTATGAACAGTCTTCCACATAGAAATTCATCCGGAATCAACCCCAAAATGGGAGAGACAGACAGTACCCCCAATGCCCTCCCCAAAAAAATCTTGGAGACTTTTTCGCGAACACGTCGCTGAAGGCAGGGACGGCGACAAGCAGAATCTTTCTGCCTCTGCCGGATCCTGGGTTCGGTCGGCTAATCATGTCCAAGCTCTCACAGTTTTTTTGTGTTGAAGCTTTGAGGAATGCAGCTGAGCGCTTCGCCTTCTTTTGGTAGAAGTGCATCCTCAAGCTTTGGCACGAGACATTTTCCTAACCACGTCTGGCATGTCTTTGCCTTTGCTGACAGTTGAGAAAGTCTCTCGAACTTCCACCACTGATCGGGAGTGAAGCACTGAAAGCGCCGCATGGTTATCTTTGGGTATTAGTCCGGCTTGTTCTGCATCAAGCTTCAAAAGCTGAGAGATCCGTCCAACAGCGTCCAAACCTACAGGACTTACGTTCTATCTCTGCCTCACGACAAATCAATGTACGGGGTTAACGAGACAAGTACAGTGCCGGCGAGCCGAATTGATCGGTGGTAAGCAGTTTGGCAACGGTGACTCAGGGCGGAGTGTTGCAAGACGCATCGCTACACCATGTCCCTGACCCGCATCAAACAGGCAACAACAGCCAAGACACGTTCATCAAGGGGAAGCCACAGCATATTCAATTCCAAACACAGCTATCACAATTCAACCCTCTTACTAAAGCTGTCCAAATTTGACTATAGCAGCATCAAATGACCTGAATCGACGGAAAAGGCTACAGTAATGTAGACTTAGCCGAAGAAGAGGCCATGTTTGACAGTGTTGCACAAAGGCATTGCGTGAAAGTCTTGGAACCCGCACACGCGAAATCCCGACGATGAGCAGTCCTCCATCTGCATGCGAGGACGGCAGCAGGCCGCAGCCAATCCAGTTCCAAGCCGCTCTACCCCCATGACCAGCGCCATTGCCTTGGATCTTGCAAGCACAACGTTGATTCTAGATTCTTATCGCAAGAGTTTGGTAAGGCAGCTGGGGCCGCCGCAAACAGCATGTTGAAAGTTCCAAACCATGGCTTCTGGAACACCTCTGGCTGGCCATCCTGAGATGCCCAAAGCACTGCAAGCGCCAGCGATTTTGACACATGTCTACAGGCAAGGCACGGTCAAGTGTTGAGAGTTCAACTAAGAGTACGAGTTCTTATTCACGATCCTCAATCATCGCTCTGGCTAGGGCGGCTAGGGTGGCTCTCTGAAAGTCGAGCTGCAACTCCGATGCTTGTCAAACCAAACTGGACCTTTGTGGCCAGGGTATTCACGGTACCTGTCAGCAGCATCCCAGCTACATAAACGGCCACCAGCCATGCAGGCGTTTTCCTGAGCTGTCTGAGAAGCTATGGAGACACTACCACTATCTGAGGTACCAGGCTCAATGTCGCATGATGTCGCATGTACAGCCATGAGCACTGATTCTATGTCTTCCTGCACAAATGCACCGAAAAGATGTGACGTATCCAGATTGACGGCTGACGGCAGCTCAGGTTCCTCCGCGCAGCCATGCTGACGTTCGCAGCGATCCAAGCCCCAGTTTGATCTAGTTGTTGTTGAGGCCGTTTGACCCTCGCTCGGCATACCATGCTCTTGTCAGTCGATGTAAGTTGAAGATGTTAAGCTATTCACTTTGTTGTGTTAGCCTTGAGCCGTCTCGCGGCATTAGCAGATTGTAAGTCGACCTTGTGGCTGACGATGGCCGAGATCGAGCTGGCTTTAGCACTCAATTGGCCAAGGCAGACACGGTGCGGGACAGAGCTTCTCCAGCGACGGGCCTACACAGCCGTACCGGATGTCATATCACGTTGGGAATGCCCATGTGATGTATCAATTACATACTACAGTGGTTCAACTGGGCTTGCGGCCAACGCTTCTGGTGGCAGGAAAGGCAGGATCTCTCCAAGGCTGCAGAGCACAGGGCTGTGGGGACATATATACATATATACACATATACATATATACATATATACATATATACATATATACATATATACATATATACATATATACATATATATATATACATACATATATACATACATACATGCATACATATATATATATACAGATATACATAGAGTATATATATATATTATACATATGTGTGTATTGTCAATGTTTATGGAATCAAACGACAAACAGCACAAGCAACACGAGTACTGATAACAACCTCACTTTCAGCACCCGAGGCCAGCAACCACAATATGAACCAAAAGGCTTTTACATCCACGTACCACTTGAATCTTGCCAAAGTCACGAGCGGCACATGCACATGTCCAACATTGCCCTACAGCAACACATAAAAACGGCACGGCATGGGAACGACTGTGCATGTCGTCAGCAGGTCGATCGAGAGTCATAATAATGCATTCCGCGATCCTGTGTGCACATTATCAGACTCGGACTTCAAGACTGTGGTACTGGAGGCGCCTCCAAATGCCTGGCATTTTCAAAGCGATCTCGGGTTGGGGATATCAGCGGAAGTTGTTGCCATGTGCAGGCTGTGCTTCAGCTTCTGCAGGCATTCCGTGCGTGAACACGTCTAACTGTTGAAGCAGTCAGAGCTTGCGATCGGTATGTAGAGAAACACGGTTGTAGTTTGTCAATTTCCATGCATATACACTGCAGCTCGAAGATTTGGTCTCCTAACAAGCAAACAGACCTCTCTGTCTGTGAGATCTCAAGAAACCCATTTCAAAAGTCAATGAGAGTTATGGGAGGAAGTTGACCGTGGGCAACAAATGATTGGAGCATTTTATAGTAAAACCCAAGTTTGCGCGCCGTGTTGAGAGCCCAGTAATGTGCCTAAATTCCATTCCATGGTCGGCTTTCCCACTAACCCCACGTGCATGTCGTGGCGCTTAATCGAGGTGCCGCGAAATGTGTCAGGGAATTGTTGGTTCTCTCGGGCTGTGGTCGGGCCGCTTCGCACATGCGCTCAAGGGGATAGCTACTTCGTGACGTTCGACATGCGCATGCACCTTCCAGTGCAGAACTGTCTTCACGAATGTTGCCTTCACAATGGCGCTTGCAACGTGCAATGGTCTTACGAGAGTTTAGAGCCTATACATATTACATGTTGGCACGATCTGGCATGATCTGCCTCTACGATTGTGATAGGAGACTTCGGATGTCCGAAGATGTACACAAGTTGCACACATATGTGTCCAGATACCACCTGAGGCAGTCGCAGAATTTGCGCAGCCGTGTGCAACGAGCTCGTGGGCAATTTCGCCTCCCCTCGCAACACCTTGGCACCAGAACAGAAATCTCAGCTGTGGCTCATGCAGGCTACAGCAGCATACCCCAAGCACACCCCAAGCCACCCCAAGCTTCAGACCCGCCAGACGTTGAGTACCAGTCGGCCAGGCAACTCAAGGCCTGAAGACGTGGCCGGACCCAAATGACCCCCCCAATGACCCCCCAATGACCCCCCCCAATGGTTCTCATTCAGTTCCTGCATGCTCCAGTGGCCTCCACTGACCTGCTCTGGTGGATAGAGCTTGCGGGGCGCGCCTGGCAAACAAAGAAGGATCAGTCGAAAACCGACTTCTGCCAACTCGAATCTTTCGCCCATACTGCAGTCATACCGTACTCACACCGCCACAAATTCTATGCCACCGCTTGCTCAGCCAACCCACAGTCTGCACACCGAATTGCAGAGTGGCGAGCTCGGTCAGGCTATGTAAACACCCTACTTGCAGGGGTCGCCCCACCTGTCTGCTCAGCAGGACTGCCAGGAATATCTGGCGGAAGCGGTTTATGGCAGCTTTCTGAGCGAGCGCAGTCATGCAAACAGAAATCGCGACCAAGCGGCCTGCCACTTGGCTGGACATTGCTGTGGCCTGGAGGGCCTGGAGGGACTACCACGCTCTGCAACCATGTCTTGCCACCCGTGCGTCTCAAAGGGTGATGTGTCATCTGTGCCTGAGGTGCTCCATGCCTTGCTGAACTGGCTGCTCGCGCCAAGGCTTCGGGGAAGCCTCGAGGGCAAGAACATACAGGTTCGGGATTTAGGGATGTTTAGGGTGTAGCTCACGCTGAGTTCACACTGAGCTCACGTCATCTTGAGACTATCTCGAGGCAAGCTTTCGAGGAAACCGACAAATGCCGTCCGAATGCTCTGGCCACCGTTAAGGTTGGCACCTCTGATCCCCAATTCCTGCGCACGCGAAATCAGTCGTCCAAGCGATCCTTTCACAATGTCCTCAGCAATCGGATACGTTTTTGATACAAAAGTGACACAGTGCTCGCACACATCAACGAATAGGTAAGGGGAAATGACAGCTGATGACAGCTGCTTCAGGCGTACTCGATTCCCTTGAGCCCGTTCCCTCCCCCTAGCCGGCCCTAACCTTCCAACCGAAATAAGACAAACACACAACCTGCACAGACCAGGCACGTGTGAGTGGCCAATCCGAATCTAGGATGTACTTTACTATTCTGAAGTCCCTTGAATTCTCTGCTGTGACACCCTAAATGCTGTGCATTGACTGCCCTTCTGGCACAAAGAAGTCTGATCTTCCCCGAGGGACCTGTGCGACGACCGTTCTGCACGTCACGAGGGGCGCACAGGACCGAGGCATGAGCGCCATCTGAAACCCATTAATGAGGGCATGGTCCTAGCAGATGCACGAAGAGAACGTGAGCGTCCGTGCCGCACTGCGCGACACTGAGGCCGGCATATGCCGGCCTCAGGATGTGCACTGGACCTAGGCGCCTAGGGGGCGCGATTTCAACCACGGAATGTGCGCAGGATCTCGACGCCCACAACTTCCCTTTAGGCGTGGCGCCGTGACGCAGCTTGAGCGCAAAATGAGCGCCACGACAAGGCGAGAGCCGCCTAACTTTCGGGCGCATTAGCGACAGCCAGTAGATATCAGTAGATGCCCACAGAGGTGTGAGTAGAGACATGTGATGATTTGCTAAGATGCGAGCGTACCCCATCACGACCGAAGGATCTGCTTCCCGGAAAATGTCCGCCAGCGTGACAAAGACATCCTGCTCAGAGGCAACCTCCTGACAGTTCGAGAGCCTAAGCAGGAACGATGTTGGGTGAAACATCAAAAACATGATAGACGTCAATTGCCTCGAGCCGCATCAACTAACAAATAATTTGCCAGACATCAAGAGAAGATTGAGAAAAACACAGCATGTCTGCGTTTTCTCCACGGGGCCACATGCTCTTAATTATAGCATTTCGAAGTGTTCCGCGGCTCCACATGTCGTCAGTTTGTAGCATATCTAGATGCAGCCCTCTTCGCTGGGGGTCGGGCGGGCGCAGCCGCAAGAATTGCACAGCATAAAACTTTTAAAACTAAGTCCAAAACAAGCGGGGGGGGGGGGGGGGGGGGGGTTGGGCGAACACTATGCTCGCATGATGGGGCTTGGAAAAGATTCAGATGGTTTGTAACAAACATTGCACCGTCTAAAACTAGGTCGGAGGGGTTTGGGGGCCCCCCATTTGCAAACACCATGCTCGCATGATGGGGTTTGGAAAGTCTTCATATGCTTATGACGCAAGCATGGCTGAGAACTAGGTCCTACAACAAGCCCCCCCCCCCCCCACCATTTTGTAAAACACAATGCTCACAATGCTCGCACGGTGGGGCTATTGTTTGCAGCAGGCATTCCTAAAACAGCGGGGTGGGTTGGGTGCGTCGCCCCCCCCCCCCCCCCCCCCGCCCCCAATGCAAACACCCTGCTCGCATGGTGGGGCTTGGAAAGCATTCATATGCTTTTTGAAGCAAGCATTGCACGCCTGAGAACTAGGTCCTAAACAACCCCGCCCCCCATTTGCAAACACCATGATCGCATGATGAGGCTTGGAAGTTTGCAGCAAGCATTGCATGGCCTAGAACTTGGTCCCAATACAAGCAGGGTTTGGGGGCGCAGCCTTCTGCAGAGACCACTATTACTATTACCTTAGCAGTAAAATAATTCCTTCACTAGGAATGAAGATTAAATTAAATAGGGTATACGCCGAACACATGATCTCATATTACTAGTAACACAGGAATACTATGATATTCACAGCCGGATAGCAACGCCCAGACGACCAAGGGACCAGAGACCACGGGACCAGAGGACGACGGGACCTCAAGACCATGGGATGAAAAGAACCCAGGAGCAGAACGGCGGGGACCAGGGGTCCGGAAGAACCCAACAGACCAGAGCACCAGGGGACCGGAGGAACCCAGCTCATCCTGGCAAAGCATGCTTTTTATGCTTACCAACTTATTTTTTTGACGTTATCAAATCTTTCCTTGATGCTCATCAGTCTTTTGAGAGCTATGCGGCTATGCCATGATGTGCACATATGTGCACATGCAAGATGTCCTTCACCAGAACCTTGGGATCAACCTCCAGCGGCTGGGTGCCTTCGATGCAGATCAAACCAAGGCCATCCTGCGGCACTCGACTTCGCACAACTCACCGCTTAAGCCTCTAGCAATTTCTCGAACATACTGTGAATGACATGCCAGATCTTCATGCAACATGGTGCAACAATCGCGGAAACCTGGATGAAACACTAAACAAGGAGTCAAACTGAAATTCTGTAGCACTGTAGCACAGCTGCATTCACAGCTCCTCATAGTCCTGGTCTTCTTCGGCCAGCAGGCAGCGTACCCGCTCCTGACTGGCAGATAGCACGTCTCTGCTGACAAGGTACTTCAAAAATGCCCTCCAACTCTTTTTGGTGCCTTTGCCACCTTCCTCTCTTGGAATCTGCAGCTGAGCGGCGTCACGTAAGCAGAATGCGACCGCACCAATGAGAGAAGGACCCTGTGGCCTTGGTTTCCATTCAGGCCGCCAACAGTTGATGGAAAAGATATGCCTGGCTTAGCAGCCACTCACCAAGCTAAACTAGAAGCGTGATGGTCAGCTCCATGCCAAGTGCCAGCATGATTGAAACTCTTTGATGCTGAATGTCTTTGAACATTCCAAACTTCGGACAGTTCAGTTTGAGGCAGCTACGGCAGAAGCATGCAGAAGCTATCAGGAGATGCCAAGATCGTTGTTTCATCGAGCAGTCAAGTCGCGACTGCGCAGGGAGCTCCAGGACCTGACGTGGAACAAACGATGTTGTAAAGACGAGACGAAGATGGACGAAATAAATGGAATATGTTAGTGCCAATCTTCGTGCAGCATCGCGCAGCAGCCTCCACAGTCAGCAGGGTGCCGAAGAGGGGCGGAGCATCTGCAGCCTGGCGTAGTGGTTTTGGCGGAGCCGGTGTCGGTGCTGTTGCCTCCCAAAGGCTAGCAACGACGTGGACAAAAAGCAAAAAGGTCCAGTCGTCCGATGTGGCCTCCGAAAGTGATGCCTGCCTTTTGCGCCCCAGGCGCTTTCCTGCCGCACTGCTGCGTGTGCGACATGTTGCCGACATGCTACGCTTGCTGTGGTTTCTGCAAGACCGCTGTAGCTCCATGTCTCAGCTTCGCAGCCGCATCAGCTCTCAGAGTGCGTTCGGGTTGTCTTCGGGCTTCCCAAATTCTAAGAGGTGTCCAGCACGAAACGAGTCGAGCGGAAAGCAAGAGGAAGGCATTGCCAAGATCTGCAAAAAACAGAAGACGGATTCACTTGACTTACTAAATCAAAAACAACCGCACGAGTGGAAGTGACAAGAGCGTCATTCGCCTGTCCTTGGTTGCCTGTTGTCGCTTTGCGCCGAAGGGTCGTCAACCGACCTGCCGCATGGCACTGCTGACATGGGCACAGCTTTTTTCCAGCGTCGCGCAGGCTTACAAGGTTCAAACATCTCACAACATGGGCCCTCTGTTCAAGTTGCTCCAGGATTAAAGGTGACGACAAGGCAACGCCAGGCATGCTGAGCTTGTCGTGAAGACCAATGAGTCCTACCACCAGTCGCAATCAATCAACTGGAGTTAACTAATACAAAAATAGGGCAACAAAGTGTCTTGGAATAAAATAGAATGAATTTAGCCCAACTCCGTAGCAAAACTGTTTATCCCTTTAAGCCATTTTGGAGCCACTCCACCTGCCCCGATGGCCTGCATTGTCAAACTTGGTGATTACATCATCTCCTGCAGCGAAGGCAGAGAAACAAAGAGAGCACCATGTAGAGTGAGAGAGAGAGAGAGACAAACAAGTCTCTCTCTTCCCCCGTGTACGAACCCAGCCCGAAATCAAAATAAATCTTCGCAGAGAACTCTTACCCCCCAACTCCAGGAGGTGTGCCCTTTTTGGGATACAAGAGGATAGGGGCGGGGGTCGGGAGGGGGGGGGGGGGGCGGGGGGGGGGGGGGGGCGGGGGGGGGGGGGCTGGGGGGGGGGGGCGGGGGGGGGGGCAGGGGGGGGGGGGGGGGGTGGGGGGGCGGGGGGGGGGGGTGGGGGGGGGGGGGGGGTCGGGGGGCGGGGGGGGGGGGGGGGGTTGCGGGGGGGGGGGGGGTGGGGGGTGGGGGGGCAGAGTTTCACTTCACAAGGTTTGCCACAGAAAAACCTGTCGTGTTTAGAATTTGTGTAGCCTGTGCCGGAGCGCTCCCATCTTCGTCACTTCACTAACACCGCTAAACCAAATCATGATGAAGTCACTGTGAACCCTCGAACACACAATAGGCCAATGTTGTGTTTTATCGTCAGGTGAACCACTCTTTCGCATTTGGAGATGGATGAACGACCACGACAGTTCAGAGAAGCAATGCGAAGGGCGGTCGGACATCTTCCCAGAAGTACTGCATCTTGGAACTCAGAGACCGCGCTGCTATATCATGTGCAGGTGCAACAGAACCAGAACTGAGTTGGTGAGCAATATTCTCTTTGAAATGACGACGACAAGGTAAGACAGATGATGTGTTCGTCGGATCTTGGGCGATGAACGTAGGCAATTGGCGTACCAAGCCAATGGCCGCGACATGATTTGGCGAAAGAATCGCCTCTGCAGTCTCTTCTTGCAAGCTCTTCTTAATTTCATGGTGACTCTTGCGTGCTCACTTGTGCACTTGACTTGCTTCTCTTGACGACAAGTCTTTCATTCAGTGCGCTATCTTTACAGATGGTTTAAATGGTTTACAACTCTGCTGACTCTGCTTCTTACGAGACTTGGAGGGGTTCAGTGCAAGATTGTTCCCGCTGCCTTTGATCGAAATCAAAGTGCGGCTTTCCCGCATCGCCACAGGGCAGCCTGCGAACGCTGCATGTTAAAGTTCGTAGCGTTCCTCTGACAGGTTGTTTTTACCGAAGATAACCGGTGAGAGTACCGAGAGCATGCGGCAAAACCTAGAGGCCACGACTGAAACATTTCATCGAGGGTATCGCTTTTGGGGTTAGGTGTGACTTTCTCAAGCAAAACGATGATCTCCGGGGGCTTTTGGAATTAGGTATCGCTTCCATAGCAAATCTGCTACGTCCCGCCCAAAGCTACCTAGAAAGGCGCGGGATTTAGCGTCACCTCGAGAGGCCCGCAGGCCTTGCGGTTATGACCGCAGTATGCAATCTGGCTCTGGCTTCGCGAAACATTTTCAAATGAAACCATGCTGAACGCCGTGTGAGCAATGGCTGTTGTACCTCATTTCACGAACGGCGCCCTCAGGGCCAGGCCTGGCATGGTGAAACAAAACTGGGGCAACAAGGGCCGTTGATAGGGTCTCAGGCGGGGACCGCGAAGTTAAAGCATAGATGGGCGTGTTCGGTCGCCGTTGTCCACACTGATTTATCGAGTGCTTTCTGATTCCGAGTCGCCCGCCGAGCACATTGATGAACAAGGACACAAAGCCCTTTAATAGCTTCCAAATTATATTCACGGGTTTCCTGATGATTTAGTATCACCATTGGGATGTGAGATGATGTGAGGGCGAAGTGCATGACTTCGAATTCGAAACGAGCCCAACGAAAATTAATTGAATCTGGTGTATTGATGTTAGATTTGTAATTAGTGGTCTAGCAAACTCACTGTGATGCTCTAACCTGTCTTCTGCTATGTTGAGAGTGATATTTGATGTTGTGTTTCAAGCTGCGAACCCTGAAAGGGAGTGAGGGCACAACTCCTTGTTTCCTTCGCAGGTTGCTGCTCCAACTCCAGCGCACGAAGGCTACCACGAGAGGCAACATGAGACAGCCGGCCAGGCGAGTCCCACCCAGATTCGAGGACAAAATTCAGAATGTCAGTGTGAAACATCACACAAATCTATTTTGAGCGAAAACTACATCCTTCATTTTCAAGTCTTGTGACGCTTGAAAATCAAACCCCTGTGTGCGTCCGTGGTCCCTCTCACTCAATCTATATACATATATATGTATGTATATATACTATACGGTACAGTATAAACAGCACCGATCATGTATGTTAATTACATATGATGCGCTGACAGACGGATGCGTAAGGTGTTGCGGCTCCTTCTTCCTCGTCTGGCTGGCGCTTGCTTTTCGATCGTGCCGTGGCCTGCGGCGACTGACAATACGCGATGCTGCCTGATGACTTGCTGATGTCAGCTGTCTAAGAAATCTTGTCTGCAGCTAAAGGCTTCCTACATCTGGAGAAGCCACTACCAGATCATCACCTGATACTGTACATCCACAGACTCTCAGACAGTTCCTTGTTTACATTGGCATTCCTGAGAGAACAAACGCACGAGCAATCACATGAACTGCGGGAAACGGCTGATACCTCGTAGGTGGGCGGCGGCTGCCAGTACTCCCACACCCCGGCCTCTTCCGAATCACATCGAAGTGTGGCTGGTCACAAATGGCTCTGATCCACGCCATGGATGCTCTGGGGCCTGCTCGGTAGCCGTGGTGCCCAAGTCCAAGTCATCAGGCCTTTATGTGTCTCAGCTGCATTGTCACATTATAAAGTCTTGCAACGAGGTACAAGCACATGTAGGTACATTCCAATATTCGTGATGCCCCAAAAGGTGTTGGGAGAGTCCAATTTAGCATGCAAGGCTTTGGAAAGCTGCGGTCTCTGTCTGAAGGGTTGACCCAGGGAATGGCCGGCTTGGGAGATGCCCAGTTTGGGGATGTTCGGGGTTTAACTTTGATCGCCCTGGCCAGGCAGCCAGACGAGTAGGAAGAATCCTGTGTCGACTGAGCAGCTGAGGCGACTGAGGCGGAAAGGTGCAAGCACAAATACTTCCATTGCCACATGCTACACGCTCTGGGACAGCTAAGCGTGCCACTCTGAATAGAATCCTTTTGCTGGAGGAAGCGGACCTTGCAAGTTCATATGCTCTTGAGCCACATGCTTGCAAAATCTTTCAAGAGACAGATCTTGGGAGCCCTATGAGAGCTTGGTCTGCTGAGGGACAAACCCTGCTCAGAACTGCAAGCTGCCTCTGCAATGAGTGGAAAGAGCTCTGCCTCAGTGGCATTCTAGCCAGAACTTCCGAAGCCAAGATATGGTGGATAGTCATTCACGGCATTGAGATTGAGAGCGCTGCTGGCCTCATAGGCGACAAGGGGACATTCTCAGCCAATTTGTCCGGCCTTGTGGACGTATTTAAGGGGACGAAGTGGTCGTGTGGCTGACACCCCTCAGTTCAAGCCAAGAACCTTGAAGCCCGAATGTTGTTTCCCACTTTACGGCCACGTGCCAACGAACGGCTACGAGAGTTCGCCATTGTCCAGATCCGTGAAGAGTCCATCCTCAACATCGCTTCCCGCCCACTACGATTACTTTTCCGACTGCTACTACGACGACAAATAGCGACGACTACTACTTCAACTCCAACTCCTACCTTTTGAAGCTTAAACCTACCTGATTCTAGGTAGTTGGTAACCTGGTTCTGGAGGCCCCAACCTTGAAAACCTGGTTCTGGAAAAAGAAGCTCTTCCAGAAGACCCTCCGAAAAAAACCCTCGCTTAGTTGAGAGTGTGCTTAGGTGGGAATATTTGGGTGTGGAAAAACCTGGATCTGGATCTGTTCTCCATCTGAAGAACGGCCGTTTCGGTCCGACATGGAAAGTGGGGTGGGCCTTGACCAAAACCCTCTATCAATCAACCAATCAGTCTATGTGCATCTTCACTCAAATGTAGACAAGCGCCCCTGTGCTACACTCCCACTCGCACTCCCGCTCGCACTCCGACTACGGCTGTGGTCCTTCCAGATGTTGTCTGATACGTTTTCAATGATCTTCATTACGTTGAAGGTTAGCCGGTTGGCCGTGATACTCCACGATTTATGGAACCTTATTTGAGTTTGGAGGGCTTCTGAGATTTGCCACTTCAGTGTCGGCTTTGGTTTCTTTTGAGCACTCTGCAAATGGAAACGATGGCAGATCCCGATCCGCTGTTGCTTCATTTAAAACCTCTGAAGGTGAGGAAACCTCAAACCAACATGTCAACCGGCAAGCCCTGAACCCTGAAAGGAGACCGGAAGTGGCGACAACTCACGACACCAAAGCCCCTTCTCAAAGAGGAATGTGCGTGAAACGTGCGTGGACGTAGGAACTCAGGTTTAAGTGGGCATCCGTTTTGAAGGGAAAGGCTTTGCAACTGTCAGATGCTACTACGACTACACGACTTCGACTTACTACGACGACTACTATTGCTGCTACTACTACTACCACCACCACCACCACTACCACTACTACTACCACTACTACCACTACTACCACTACTACCACTACTACCACTACTACCACTACTACCACTACTACCACTACTACCACTACTACCACTACTACCACTACTACCACGACTACCTACTACTACCACTACCACTACTACCACTACTACCACTACTACCACTACTACCACTACTACCACTACCTACTACCACTACTACCACTACTACCACTACTACTACTACTACTACTACTACTACTACTACTACTACTACTACTACTACTACTACTACTACTACGACAACAACTACTACTACTACTACTACTACTACTACTACTACTACTACTACTACTACTACTACTACTACTACTACTACTACTACTACTACTACTACTACTACTACTACTACTACTACTATTGCTACTGCTTCTGCTACTGCTACTGCTACTGCTGCTGCTGCTGCTGCTGCTACTCCTACTACTACTACTACTACTACTACTACTACTACTACTACTACTACTACTACTACTACTACTACTACTACTACTACTACTACTAACTGCTGCTGCTACTACTGCTACTACTGCTACTATTGCTACTACTACTCCTCCTCCTCCTCCTCCTCCGCCTCCTCCTCCTCCTCCTCCTCCTCCTCGTCCTCCTCCTCCTCCTCCTGCTGCTGTTGCTGCTGCTCCTAACTCACGTCGCAACGGTCCCTGCCGTGAGGAAAGAGCTGACCACGGAGCTGAGGGCATGTGTCATCCTGTTGTCCATTGCCAGCATTCCAAGTAGCTCGCTGATCTTGCACACCACCTTGCACGCAGTCTGGAAAATCGGCCTGATCACCATCATGCATTCGGGATTGTCGACAAATTGAAAGGCATGTGGTAATGAGTAATGAAGGCAATGCTCGATGCTGGCCAACTTGAGCCTGCGTCGGTGCCGCATCCAGTTGAGTTGGGGCACACTCTGCAGTCTCTGCTTCTTCCGACCTTAAGCCAAAGCACTTTACATCACTTCACGATACTTCACGCGCATCACATCACTTCATGCCTCTTCACACTACTGCCCGCAACGTTGGAGACCCTGACGCAGCTTCGTTCTCCAGCTCGTCTAGCTCCGTTGCGCCGCAGTCAGTGTCCGGCTCTGTGGCTGTGTCCTCCTGGAATCAATGCTAGATTCTGCTCGATAAAGCTGCTACAGCAGTCCGTGAGTTCGCTTACACTGATCGTCCTGGGGCTCACTCTGCTGGTAGCCTGGCGCAGTGCACACTTCTTGACATTGAAATTGTGTGATAGGGAGGGATGTCCTTGCTTGGCTTCAGCCGTTCTCAGCGAAGAATGTACTGACTGCTGGTCTCTTTTCGAGCGATGTGCAGGCTTTGACGGTCAAAACAGGCAGCTGGCAAAGCGACCAATTCTGCACAAACACAACTCCAACCGAATTACGTCACAATCAGCCCATCAAGTGATACGGCGCGACACACCACAGCAACAAGCACACTTCAAGTCATCAACTCCACCGCTAGAGCGCCTGGATGCGCAATCGAAGTGGCCGAAAGTTGAACAGAAAGAATGATGGGCGTGATATTAGGTGCGTTCCCGCAGCTGTTGCCAGGCCGGGCATACAAGCTATTGGGCCTGGCCTGCCCAGCCTGACCTTGTGCGATTATGAAGGGGCCGAATGTGTCAAGGCCTCGATGGAGCAAGGTGGCTGTGGCTTCATCTGGTGGGGTCCTTGGTGGAGACGCAGGGCCAACAAGTCGCCACACAACGGTACGAGACCGGGTCTCACTGAGTAGGCCGCATCTGTTGCGACATAGCTGCCTCTGCAGGGAACGCTGACACAGCGCGTGGGCCAGTTGAAAACATGCCATAACGAACCAAAAAACAGCCAAATGCCCAGGCTCACCTCCAAGGTCTCAAGTGCCTTCACAAACTTAGGCGACACCTGCCAGGACCACACTATTCCACAAGTACAGAATCCAGCAGCCCATAACAACGTATGACAGCAACAACACCCACAACTGCTACTAGAGGTCAGCGGCTCTTGAAACCAAACAGCTTTCAGATTGCCAGCTTCAGGTTGCCTTGCTCTTCGTGTCGACCTGCAATAGCACCGAGAAATATGAAAGAAAGCAGTGAGGCTCATGCACAAGCACTGCGTAATGCGTCAGAGGTCCTGCACCACATCCTGCTGGCTCCATACACCCATTGCCTACGGGACCGAACAGCATGAGGGCTGCCGACACAACTGCCGATGATACCGCACGGGATTTTTCATATTGGACTGGCAGACTAAACCACAACAACCCACGGCCTGAGTTCCCCGGGAGGGTGACGCAGATTCCCCGAATGCTTGAGCTGGTGCATTTTGACCTGCAATGTCCGGCTCCAACGGGTTCATAAGTAGTATAAACGCAGCGCAGATCAGGATCACAACCTGCTTCCCAGCTTGTCGCGCATCGCTGGGCCTAATTCCCTTGGTGGCCTTCTAGCAAACTCTTCAGCCGCTGTAGCATGCACTCGTCCATCACATCCGGGGTGAGGGCTGATGCGGACAAAACATGCATGAAAAACGAGTGAATGTTTTGCATACTGCGTTATGTCATCACTATGTGCCACCTGCCGCGCCGTGCCCAGGCACCTCGTTCGTTGGGCAAGATGGAATTCGTGGCAAAAAAGAATGGCTTGACATTGTCTCACAAAGCATTTGATGTGTTTAGAACTCGTTCACTTGCGATCATATCTTGCCAGGTACTGCATGACTGCATGATTTACAGCAGTGCTTGAATTGACAGCACTGGCGAGACTACGAAAACAATAAAAGCCAAAAACAAATCTTGGGTCATTGTAAACAAGGAGATTTTAAGGTGGACATGGACCAAACTGTGCTCTCGCAAGTCCGTCTGTGCGTATCTGGAGCGGCATCCTTGAGCGGTATCCTTCGGACTCATGACTGGAAAGGGGAGCCGAGATGGTGGCAAGGGGAATCAGGTGCTGAAACGCGCCCGTACATTGCATTGCCTTACATTACACCTTGCCTGAAACGTCTGAATTACTTGAGGGCTCCCGAGTGCAAGGACAAAGGAATGTGGGATGTTTGCACCTCAACTCACACACTCGAACAGTCCCACAATCTCTGAGCAGCGCATGCCGCCTTTCGCATCTCCGCCAACCCATTCACACCACCACTCTTGATGTAAAAAGCGGCATGGCAGCTACATGTGGTACCGTCCTCAAGACTGCGACATTCCTTCAAATGTGAAAAGCACGTCTGTCTTTGAGAACTTGGTACGGTATAGTATATGCCCCCTGTAGCAGCAGCAAACCAACACCAGAAACGACGGAAAACACTACATGTACACGAAACATGACACAACTCGCTGGGGCGACTGAGGCGACTGAGGCGACTGCACCAGGCTGGAGCGGCACTCGGTCCCACGGAACAGCTTGTGCCATGACTGGCATACTTCAAGTAAAACACGTGCAGCTGGTGGCGATGAAAAATGGTATTTAACTGGCAGGATTTGCAGTTCTCTTTCCGCATCTTGCAAGCAGCACTTTCTTGAGACATGCTGAAACATCACGCCTGTGCAGCGCTGTTCCTCGTCTCGCCACAGCTCCCGCAGCGTGTCCTGCGGGGCACATGCTCAAAACGCATGCAAAACGTGCAAGACTGAAAGGGCCACCAATTGTTGAACAAGTTGATAGCCAAGCCACACAAATCCAGCCGCGCGTGCAATCGTGAACTGTAGCTTCTTGGGCTTCGGAGGTTGGAATTTCACTGGCCGTAGATGACAGAGGTGGCAGAATGTCCTCAACAAGCACAGCCTTGTACAAGAGAATGGCCGGCAAGGGAAAGCGTCAGGTCTCGCCAGTTGTGCATCTGAAAGGGCCCCGGCTGTTGCACTGCAATCCACTTCTACCTGACCAAGAATGACGGGCAGCACTGCGTCACTGCGTGCAGCCCCGAGGCAAGAGGTCTGCAATCAGAGTTCGCAAGTTCGCGCTTTTTGTTGTGCACCCACCCACCCCGGGTAGGGGATCAAAAATTTTTTTGGGATCAGAACAATTTATTTATAGGCGGATCAAAAAAATACTTATTTGGGATCAAAAAATAATTTACTGAAGGCTTCGAAGGCCTGTTGCAAGCGGAGCGGAGGCTGTAAACGCTCAGAAATGCAGCATTTCTGGCCGTTCGCAAGCTCTTAATACCGAAAAAGCACAGCAGCTATGCGGGAACTGCTGAAAACAGCAGCATTTCTGAGTTTCCAGAGAGGCTGCAGGTTCTGTGCTTTCAGAGGCTGGAAATACTGTACCCCGCAGCATTTCTGAGTTTCCAAAGGCTGCAGCTCCTGTAAATACCAGCATTTCTGCGCTTTCAGAGGCTGGAAATACTGTAAATAGCAGCATTTCTGAGCTTCCAAAGGCTGCAAATCAATGCTGGCATCTTGGCATTAGAAGTTTCTCGTATACTCTGAAGCAAGCCAGAACGATTAAAGAAAGAGCGTTTGGGGGATCCCCTCCCCCCTGCCCCCCCCCCCCCTCCCCCCCCTCCCCCCCCTCCCTTGCCGCCCCTCCCCCCCCCCCCCCCCCTCCCCCCTTGCCGCCCCTCCCCCCCCGCCCCTCCCTCCCCCCCCCCCCCCCTCTCCCCCCCCCCCCCCCTTCCCCCCCCCCTCCCCCCCTCGACTTTCTCTAAGCGGGGGTTGGGGGGGGTGCCACCCCCCCCCCCCCTCCCCCCCAATTTGCAAACACAACGCTCGCATCAGAGGCGTCGAAAAGACGCGTATGCTTGGAAGCAAGCTGGCACGACTTGAAAAAAGCGGTGGATTGTGGGGGCCCCCCGCCCATTTGCAAACATAATGCTCGCATAATGGGTTTCGAAAAGATGCGTATGCTTTGAAGCAAGCTGGCACGACTTCTTCCTTGCTGTCTTTCTTTTGCTATTTATTTATTTTTACTTTCTGTCTTTCTTTCTTGGCTTCTTCCTTCCTTCCTTCCTTCCTTCCTTCTTTGCTTCCTTGCTTCCTTGCTTCCTTCCTTCCTTCCTTCCTTCCTTCCTTCCTTCTTTGCTTCCTTGCTTCCTTGCTTCCTTGCTTCCTTCTTTGCTTCCTTGCTTCCTGGCTTCCTTGCTTCCTTGCTTCCTTGCTTCCTTCCTTCCTTCCTTCCTTCCGTCCTTCCTTCCCTCCCTCCCTCCTTCTCACCCTCCCTCCCTCCCCTTCCTCCTTTCCGTCGGAAGAGCAGAATAAATTATTTCTTGATCCTAAATAAATTATTTTTGATCCTAAATACATTTTTCTTGATCCTAAATAACTTTCTTTTGCTCCGCATCCCACCCACCCCCCCCCCCCCCCCCCGCACATCCCCGTAATTTCAATTGAAACGAACTAAAAAAAATCATTTAAAGAATTTAAAGTACTCAACATTCACTGAAAATGGGCAAGAATTAATTAAACTGCATTAAAAAAGCAAAAGCAATAAATACAATTTTGGTTGCTCTGCAATTGATTCTTGCTAACAATTTTCAATTAACATTCTCGAAAAAGCGATCAAATAACGAAATCACTTCTTCCATATTTTTAATGGAAAATCACTTTAAAAAATCCATTGCCAAGCAGCCAAAATTGTATCTTTTTAGTTGCTTTTCCCCACCCGACAAGTGGGGTAGCTAGATGATAAGCGCAAAGTAGCACGCATCATGTGACGTGACACTGTCAGGACAGTACAAGGACAGCAGGTAGGACAGCTGTGAGGCAGGACAACCAGTTAGGACAGGGAGGCTCAGGCGGGCAGCTGTACCGAAAGGTCACCACACTAAGCCATACTAAGCAGGCCAGGGAGGGTGAGGATTTTCGAAGTGACAAAACTGTTGTTATCGCTGTCAATGAAGCTTAAATGATAATTTTGCCTCTTGGTCCTTGCATTTTAAGTACGTTTACTTAAGTCGTGAAGGCGGGCGTAGTGGGTGGGGGGGGGGGGTGGGTGGGGTGGAGGGGGGGGGGTGGTGTGGGGGGGGGGCGGTGGGCGCGGAGGGGGGGGGGGGGGCGGGGGGAGGTGGGTGGTACTCAACCCCTTCGTGGAGAACTATCGGCGTTCTAGGACATTGTTGAGTTGATTCACCTGAACTCCAGATGTTCTCTGCTGCCCCCACCAAACAAGCCAAAGAAGGCCCTGGGTGTCACCACGTGAAAACCAGCCACGTCTAGTCGTCGTAGTGCAATTGCTTGCCCTTATGGCTCATCTTTTCCGTGACCTTGTGAGGTCTCTGTGTTACTTTGTTGCCAGAAAAATATCCACGGATGACTTCATGCTTGATACTGAGCTTCCGGGACAAGCTTTGGGTCTCGGTGTACAATTCTAAGACTTCAGGAACTTCGGGTGGCAGGCTGCTTCTTTGATTTCCACCCGGCGCCGCCCACCCCGTAGTACCCCATGATAAGGAATTCAACGCGGGTCCTCGAATTGTAGCAGCTTAACAGTGTAGTTTTCGCTGTGAAACAGCAGTAAGGCTCTGCGGGACACCTCACAGGTCGTGGTGCGCGGATGCACGGATTTGGGCCTGGCACAGCCGATGGCATGTCTGCCACAAAAGCGGCAGCTCAATGACCCACTTAATATACTTAATATTAACTGAATATACGAGGCAGGAAGACAAAAAAAACACTTGAAGATCAATGAAACCGTAAGCAAGTGTAAGCCATGCCAGCCTGGTTTCGGAGGCAGCTTTGTCACACCACCAGGGCTTCTGCCCTCTGCAGCAGAGCAGTCGTTCTCGGGCAGAGGAGCCCAATTTGGAAGCCCAAAGTGGATGCCAAGGAAAAGTCGACAAAGCTTGCTCGGGGAGTTCACCACGCAAAGCGACTCGCGCGGGGTCCACAACTAACTCCCTCATACCACCAAGCCCAAATGAGTCCAAGAAGTGCAAAAGGTATGGTAAGTGCACCTCGAAAGGCTGAAATGACATGGACAGTACAGCACCTTGCTGCAGCAGATGGGCCATGAGCCCCGTGTACTGAGGCTGCGCGACCCAGATTTGGATGAAGTGTTCCTCCGTGTTCTCAGCCCTGTTGCCGTAACCATACACAGACTGCCAGCCGGTCACCCACCGAAGATCATGCAAATACCTGAGCTGCAACATGTGCCAAGCGTGCAGGCGGAGTCTACATTGTCTACATCTACATTGAGTCCAATGTCCAAGCATCATCTCACAACAACTGATGAAGTACTTTGCCCATCGCAAGCCTTGATCCGTTTTCCTGGTTTGGCCTCTTTTTTATGGGGGCAGCGTAAATTCTGGATCTTTCAAGGCCAAGACCCAGGAGTCCAACGAGAGCCCAATGCCGATTCTACCCAACGAACGCCCCGGAACATGCAGTGAAATACAAGGAAATGCTATGAATGGGGAGCATGAGCTTCTGGGAATGACCTATTCGAACCGATGAGGTTGCACAGATCAGGAAATCTCCGTGTATCGGCTGAGACTGCTGCGCCCTCTCTCCGACTAAAGCCGGCGAATTCGCGCGTCTGAGGCAAGGCGATCCATGTTCAGCTTGCAATGGCTCGTCGAAATTGGCTGGTGTTGGGCTGCGGGCTGTGTGACCAAGCTGGCTTGGTGAAGACACACTGCCTTGGCTGTTCGTCCGACCAAAGTTGGTGCAGGTGAAAGATGCTGAACGCCTAGCACCAGTCGTGAAGGTGTCTGGTTAGATGTTTCTGTCCTTTATCTTGAAAGCTCGCTCGCCAACTGTCTATCTGTCGGAGGAGGTGCGTGTTCCAGACCATCGGCGAAGGCTTGCAGGAAACCCTCGACACAGCTGCATTTGAGGCATGGTCACTTCACTTCTCCCAGTTACACGCTGATTCCGTGACAGAGCCGTTTCCTCTAAGGTCTACCATGGTGGCGCGTTGATGCGCGTTGCCTCTTTCCCGTTTTCCTGACCAATCTCCTCTATCTGAGAAAGGCTCACCTGCAAGGCAAGACTCCTGATAAGTCTTGTGCGTAATTCATTGCATGTCACTGCCACGTCAAGTGAAACTTGTCGGCTGCACCTGAACGTAGAAGAAGGGGAAAATTCCGTGGACATGAGTGCCTGGGCTGCGAAATGCAAGGTTTAGTTTGAAGCTGACTAATGTTGCCAACACAATGTGCCACCTCGGTTTCTTCCGCAACACATCCACGCTGGGACAGGACAAGTCGCAAGCAGTCTGGCCGGTATCGGTGTAGCCGAACACACGGATGACCTTACTGTACCGATTTCTACGTTGGCAGCGAAACGTGGCGGCAGAGTCCTAACATCCTGGTGACGGCTCAGGCTGCTGCCGGCACTTCTTTGAAGGCTTTGCCTGCCAACCACTCCGCTGCCCACGCTCCGCACTCTAGCTGGCTTCTATCCAACAAGCCCTGCAGCTGGAGTCGACTTAGGTGCCCGCCTGTGCATTGTGATCGGGCTTGATCGCCTAGCCCCGGCCTGTCAGTAAGTCACAAGCAATAGTATAACAACACAAGAAGACACGGAAAGTACAGTGGTACAGTCACGAGAGCTGAGTGCGGGCTTGGTCAGGTAGAAATCCAAGCTGACAATGGTGACCTGAGCCCAATCAAGCCATTCGCGAGTGATGCGAGTGCTTCTGATTCTCCTAACTGCTCGTGCTGCTCCTGAGTGGTAGCCCATTGCTGCACATAGTGTAGACCCATCATCCATGTATCCGATCGACATGCTGGCCAAGTTGAGGGTTGGTTCTAAGCTTTGTCACCAGGCACTGATTTGTTTGCTCAAAACTCTCAAAACTACGGCAGGGATGATCCAACACGCTCAGCACATTGCACATTGTTGTGCTAATCCTGCTAATCCTGCTGCAGGACAACTACATCGTAAGTGCCAAGCCAACAACGGTCGTGGTTCTGGACCTTAGCTGCTTAGCTGCTTGGCTTTAATTCAATCCACCGCAGCTGCCAAGGAAGGCAATGTTGGACTGGCTTGCACTTCTTCATCGACTTGCCTCTGATGACGTGCTGAGGATGGTACCGTTGGTACCCTGTGCAGCACCCGGGGCATGCATCCGGCTGAGAAACAGCCATCGACATCTGCACAAAATCAGGCAGAGGTCAAATTCACAAGTCGAAACTCTGAAGTCTGGCTTATGTATGTCAGCTTGCATGGCTGCCAATGCTCCGTGGCAAGCATGCATCGTCATGGCCATCTTCAGCGTCGCCCTCTACAATATTGAGCTGCTCAGTGACTAGATCAACGAGTGCATCGACGTTGCAACATGTTGCACATGCGTGCCTAACTGTCTAACCATACATCGAGAAAATATGTTCCACTGCAGCACTTTCTGATTTGTGCGCAGCCTCTACGCACGCTCGCGTGTGAAACGAAGGTCACCTCCAGAAGCCGGGCACTAAGAGTTTTATGGAGCTGCACAAAGATTCTAGCATCTTCTAGAGTGTGTATTGTACTACGTCAAGCACACCTAATCTTCAACGTTCAAGGCATGCGAGTATACATAAATGCCTTATAGGCCATGCTGGAATGCCTGCATGGTTAATCTCGCAAGATATCGAATCGCAGGCTCTCAGAGAAACCAAGCACCCAGGCTCCGGAGTCGTTGCCTCACTCTCTGGAAAGACCTGGATGTCTTGCGCAAGGAGCTGGGACAGCAAAGCTGAGGATGAACGAATCCCTGATGCCGCGAGAAGACACGCTGAGTTGGCGACTTAGAGCCACTTTCTTCCTCCTGTCTCCCAGTGTCAGAGCATGCAGGCTCCGACAGAATCTACAGTAGGACCGACTGTACAGGGGAGCAGGGCAAAGAACAGTCGAAGGATCGAAAGGTCTGTTGAAAATCTCAGAGGTTGACGACTCGAGTCAGGAGTCGAGAAAGATTGCGTCGGAAAACCGGAATGGGACGAGTCAGACAAAACTACGGAGAAAAAAAACAGGAAATGTTGGTGTCATGGGGGCCAGGATTTAGGAATTTCAGGTTGATGGCTTCCAATGCAATAAATTACGTTCGGCTTCCTGTCTACAAAGAATTATCAACATGGAACGGAAGGGTATTTAGGTTGTTAACAAATCTTCTCCTCACCCGGTCTACTCTTCGCCCATCACCCGTATCCCACCCCAGAGTATCCCCACAGAATCCCTGGAGTGTCCAACCCCAGAGTCTGCCCCGCACATTCCTCACCTGCAGGGTGGGGATGTTGTCTCGAAAAAATGAATTGTGTCTATTCTTTCGATGTTCAAGGCCATGCTGCTTGACTGATTTAACTGTAACTGCACGTCTGGCACCAGCTCGAGAAGGTGAGATGACGACATTCCATAACGAGGCTAGAACAAAACCTGCAAAGGTACAGCTGCTGAGACACTCGCTTTCCGGCGCTGCATTCTTGTGCCAATTCGACGATCTTCTGTGTGCACTCCTGCAGAACCTCAGGCTACTGGTTTTGCCATCAATGCTTGGTAATGCACGCGAGGCAAGTGACTCGCATGGACCAAATTCTGAGCAAGACCGTACAGTAGCAATAAATCGACAACAAACAACTTGAAGTGATCATTGGCAGAATGTACGACGGAAGCATACAGATTCGCACGATACGACAGACTCAGTATGGGCTTCGTGCTTCTCGTCGAGTATCCTCCTTGATGATCGCCTTGCACTGGCTGACCTGCAACCAGCTTAGACAGCGTGCTTCCTTGGTGCCATGTGGATAGATGCTAGATTGTTTGCCATGACTCGCCCAACCTGTGCGTTAAATATTGGAAAAAAACGCATGAATAGTTAGCGCATTCTGCGCCGCACAAACGGCTGAATTTTCATGGGGAGGCCTCCTTCTTCAACTTCAAGTATGGATGGACCTGTGCCGATCAGCATGATGCTCTGCGCAAGATCGCTGTATGAGTAAGTGTCGCACTCCTTTGAAGTCATCATCGGCCTCATCCAGGTACCTCAAGTGGCCACTGACAACATGAGGAAAGCAGCAACTCCCTCTCGCCAGGAAGCGAGGCAATGAAATCGGTTGCATCATGGCATTTGTAGAATGAAGGAAGTGTCGTGCCAAACGCAGTGAAATCACAAGACACACGATGCTGGCCAACCTTCACAAGTTTACCCCCGGAAAAAACGCCCCTGGAAACAATAACCAGCACTGTGTATCACACGACTGTGTCGCATGTGGCCTTGTGCTGCCACGGTACAGCCACAGGCTTTGTTGACACTTTGGGTGGCAGGTTTCGGCAATTTTAGTGGCAACCAGCTCTTGGGCTTGCGTTGTCGGAATTATTGCCAGGGCTCAGCCTCTGTTGGAGTCTCAGGTTTGGTGCCGGTTTTGTAAGTTCACTCGTTCTTCAGGGCAGATCGGGGTTAGTTTTGCCATTAGGCCATTAGGAAACAGACAGCTTGCAAATGTACCTCTGAGCTAGACGCCGGCGCCAAGCCGATATTTTGGTGCCGGGTCTGGGCAGCGAACGTCTCCCAGCACTTGTGCTCCATGTCCAACCAAACTTGCTTCAGCTTCGGGCCTGGCAGAAGCATGTCACTGAACGTGGTACATAGCCAATGCGGCCAACGCGCAGTGCTGCAAGATCATGCAAGATCTGCATCCCAGAAAACATGGCGCTGTCGCCTTCGAACGCCGTGTCCACGCGGCTCTGCCAAGGAAACGACGAGGCACACATGTTCATGCTGTCCGACATTGTCCTAAGACCTAAGATGTCCTAAGCACCTCATTCTCGACTTCAAAAGCATCGCAGCAAGCAGAACTCTCGTCGACTCTCTCTTCTCCAAATGCATGTGCTGAATCCTCTTAATACTTTCCAAAAGGCATCCCGGAGCCTCGTACGCGGGCTTCATTTGGCTCAAGAAGGTGCAAAACATCCATGACGCCATGGCCTCGCATGGTCTCTTCGCATGGTCTCTTCGCATGGTCTGAGCAGCGTCTTGCATCCCTCAAATCCTCCCGCTTATCTCACTCAGAGTAGCCATCTCTGCCTCGAGGATCAAGGTGTTGACACGTGCTATCTATCGATTGCCTCTCCCATCCCACGAAGCGCTTTCAAAACATGGGGGTCTTTCCATCGAAAGTCGGAAACCAGGACAAAAGTCCGAATTCTCCCGGCAATGCTCCTCCATCCCCTTGCCCGACGCCCGGCCCCCAACCAGTCAGCGCAATTTTCACAAAATAGAAACCACACTCTCTTCGACCAGTCCAGGCTCTGCAACGTTCTGCAACTGCCATCTTGAAGAAAAAACTGTCTCGTTAATATTGCCCAGGACTGAAAGATCTGCCACTACGCTGTTGAGGCCACGGCTGGAGTGTGTCTCTGGCTCCAGGGAGCTGCTTCGTCGCTCTTTGTTTCCAACAAGCTTACCGTCATGAATGGATGTATATGCAGGACTGTACAGGCCAGGTCACCGAGTCAGGTGAATACTGTGAAGAGTTTAAGCGAAAAATGCATCATATGGAGTGCTACTGCTGCGGAGTCTGGGTGTCCGCCTGTAGTTGCACATGTCGAATCCCCATCCCCGTCGGAGAACTGAGCACCGAATTCGCGCGATGCAGGCGTCAGTCCAGCCAGACATCTTTCAAACAGGTGTCAGGATTTTTTTCATGCAGTTGCGGTTGCTCCAGGTCCCTGCATGCGTTGGACCCTCCACAGAGAATAACCTCAGCCAACGCTCGGGATGTCATGGTAGTTGTGGAAGATGCGCCTGAAAGCATGAAACATCTGCTGTTTCTCAGCTCTCACCGGCAGAGATGTAGAATCTGTAGAACTGCCGCGCTAAGACATGCCAGCCACACTCTCCCAATCTGCCGCCTGTGACTTCCTTCAGTTTTGCCTGCACAGGCGCACATAATGGAATCCAGCATTGTTGAGGCACTGGAGCCGATACCATAGTCTCGTCGTGGCATATTTCTGCCAGCCTCAAACTGTTTGTACGCCTCACTCGCGGCAAGGATATCCTTCACAAGGCTACACGCTGTGAGCACACATCCATGGACGCTGAGCAGCTAAGCAGGAAAGGCATGCCATGTTAAACGCATTTAAACGCTGACGTGCAAAGGGCAGCATCAAGCGCGCAGCACATGTTGCCATGTTATACCCTTTGGTCGATCATATCTTTGTGGTCAAGTGGCACAACCAGGTATGGAAGCACTACGAAAAAGCAAGCTCCATGTGGGATTGTCTCTCCTCTCCAGCGTATGGGTCACTGCCCAGCTTCTCGCTATCAGGCCTGCCCAAAAGGATCTACAAATGATTGCCTTTTGACACAGACTTGGGCGACATTTCTGGGCCAACATACCGTCAAATGGATTCTCGGCCGCCTCAACCACATGCGTGTTAGCTTCCCACCCTTCTCCTCGTAGAGGACCTTGCACGGAGGTTGCAAGAACAATTTCGGCAGCATGCATTTCAGCAAGCTGCATGTTGACGTGACTATGACTGCTTTGCGGCTGCGGTTCCTAACTCTGATCCGTTGAGTCTCAAGGTTCTCTTGTAGCGAGTCGCACTGAGGTCTCTGCAATCAGGTATTCGGTTCGCGGCTCACGCACGCCCAGCTTCCCATCCTGAGGATAGAAGGCTTGGATACATCAGATCAGATCGACAACATGTGCAGTGCAGCAACAACTCATGTCGGAGTTTGACTTGAGACGGATGCATATTTTCTGCAACGGGGGCTTTCTTGACCAGTACTGCAAGAAGCCGCAGAACGATGCAGAACATGCTTGCATCATGAATCATGAAGCACGAAAGGAGGCATCTTGCAGTTGCTCTGCAAAAACTGCTGATCCGGTGAAGATCGGCCGAGATGGAGGACAGGCTTGGACAAGCCTGGACAAGGTGCCACAACGTGGCACATGCGACTGAGTCGCAGACTGGAGGTGTGCCAGGCATGGCAGTCACCAAGCTCTCGTGCATCTCATAGTCAATGCAATATGTTGGACCTGGGCACGGCCAGGAACTGCGGCGTTTTTTGCATATATGGCCACATGCAAATGAGTCAAATGAATTGCCCCGCAAAAATTTGCGGGGAGTCTCGGAGTCTGGGCCTGCGGAATCAAAGTAGAACCGCTTCAAGCATGACCTTAAAAGGCTGGGAGAAGAAGGGCCTCTCTCTCTTTCTTATAAGAAACGAGAGGTACGTCCTTCCACTGCACGCTGCGTTGCTTTTTGCGTGCGTCTGTGCACGCCAGCTTTAGGCTCGTGCCCTTGAAGCTTGGCACCAGACCTCAAGTTCAGCGGGCCACAGGCACTCTCCAGTCTGACTTTCGATCACCGACGAGAGTTGCCACGTTTGCGAGAAACAAAGCTAGGGGCTCCCGAAAGACGCACGTGTACCGCTTGATGAAGAGGTTACGATCCTGTCGGAAGGCATCGCCTTTTTCAGGCTGCTTGCACATCCGCGTATCACATATGGCCTAGGCTGCAACATAAACGTTACCAACAACAAATACACTTTTGTAGTAACACGACTAGAGATGCAAAGTATCAAGCTCTTGGGTAAGAGTACTACACTAACACAAACGCTGCATCAGCTTTAACCCGAAAAGAACAAGAACAGGAACAATTTCAAGCACAAGCACAAGCACAAGAGCACAAGCACAAGCACAGGAACAAGAACAAGAACAAGAGCAGCAGCTACAATAATAAATCAATACAGCATGAACAACGATCTTGCATTCCAACGCTTAGATAGACTGAACTACTTAAGTATGGCAGCCAGAAGAAATTGCAACAACAAACAAAACAAAGCTTAAGGGTAGTTTTTCAGGCTCAGCTTCGCAGTAAGAGTCAAGGGTTTAGGGCTTGGGTTCACGGTCACACAAGCTCTTCTGGTGTTCAAGGTTTGGGCTTAGTTGTCGCGGGCAAAGGCAGCAGGATTTCAGTTTCGGGATAGAAGTTCAGCAATGGCTGCAGTCAATTGCGCTACGGATGGTTCGAATAGCAAGATTGGTAATTGCAAGAACAACCGTAAGAGTGATGATGGCAGCAATGATGACTCAGCGATGATAAGGATGCTGCTGCTGCTCCTGCTGATGATGGTGATGATGATGATGATGACGATGATGGTTATGAGGATGATGATGATGGTTATGATGATGTCATGATGATAATGATGATGACGACGATGATGCCGATGGTGGTGACTTGTTCATTCGTTCGTTCGTCCCTGGCTTCAGTTCTTCACTCGTTTCTTGTTCTTTTTCCTTGCTTCCTCGCTTCCTGGCTTCCTGGCTTCCTGGCTTCCTTGCTTCCTTGCTTCCGTGCTCCGTGCTTCCTTGCTTCCTTGCTTCCTTGCCTCGTAATTTGCTCTCTTCCTCGAAATGCGGGGCCCCCAAACCCTGCAATACCTGTCATGCGCAGTATGAAGCCCACAAGCCCCCGCCAACCCCCAAAGCATTCTTCTTGTTGATCACCGATGTTTGTGGATCCTTCTGAATTTCATTGATCCCATTTGCTTCACACTGCACGGTCCTTGATGATGGTCTGCCCTGACTTGAGGTCAAGGATCTGAACCTAGCATCAGGTTGCAGACAAGCATGGGGGAGCATTGTTGCTCAGGACACTCACACGCCACTGCCAGTGTGCTCCACAAGAACTGCAGGAGGTACAAGAACGAAGTTGCAAGCAGGAAGAATGTAAGTCAGGTTAATCATGACCTTGTCGTCAAACTGGACCATAAACCGCATCAGCTTCTTCTCCCTGCAGATATTGTTCGAGGTTCATAGAACCAGAACCCAGAACTGAAGTACGATGTGTGAAGAGGGTCGAGGTTGCCATCATGCACCACAGCCAATGACACATCATGAAACCGAGCACCATGAAATGGCGAACTTGCTCAAACAGACTTGATGGGAACGTACAGGCTTTACGATTTTCCGAGTCTGGTCTGCAGATCCTCACAAGCGCTCAGTACTCTTTGAGCACTCGTAGTACATCGTTCCAAGCACTTGCTCGCACGTCCTGTTCAACGGCTCGGTGCTTTGCAGTCTGCGACTGCTCCATCACCAAAAGAGAAATGCAAGCAAGGGCTGTTCTGGAGTCCGGGGTTGAGGGTTGAGGGCTTGGAGTTGAGGCTCGGGTCTTCAGGGCCCTAAGGGCTTGCTGGGCCTAAATAGAGTGGTGTGGTGGAGCAGGTAGTCGCTGCTTCTGGGCGTGAACGTTAGCCTCAGACGCTGCCGATCGAAGGCCCTGTACACCTCGCATCAAGAATCTAGTGATAGCTGTCTTTGCTATTTCAAGGCAATAAACTGGAGCTACCTGTCGGACTACAGTCGGACTACCGTCGGACTACATCTTAGACCCAGGTGATTCAGAGTTTAGGGTTTGAGGTACAGCCCCTTGCGCCCGACCCCCAGCTTTTGGGCTGCTTTGCAGGAGGTTGGATCACACAGCTTGCCTCTACCAACAAGCTGCGGCTCCAAAAAATTGGACCCACAAGACTCAACCGAATTCAAATGCGCACGAAACCTGAAGCCCTTCACTCTTCGAGACAAAACGAATATTTTCCTTGCAAACGGTTGCATGAAACATGAACCCGAAAGCCTTTATGGACATGGGGGCTGATCTAAAATCTAAATTAAGGGCCCTTTACGGGTCTCTGTGGCGATTCCCTGTCGGGGTCAGCTTACCAACAAAGCGCTCACAATTTAGATCAACCCCATCCACACCCGCCAGAAACATCGCCCTGAATGGTCTGACCCTCTTGGCAAATTTTGCGTCCAGGGTTCAGGTGAAGGCTGAAGGCGGCTAAAGGGTAGTTAAAGGATCATGGGCGGTTAGGTTGCAATTTTTAACTGTTTCGGAGTCCAGTTTGCCTGGTCATACAGATGCAAACTGACAGCCTCAACCCCAAAACAAACAAACAAACACACACACACACACACACACACACACACACACACACACACACACACACACACGCACACACGCACACACGCACACACGCACACACACACACACACACAAAACAAAAAAAAACACAAAACAATGAACACCACAAAACACTGCATGAGCCCTAACCCCAAGACCCTTTAAGCTGGCCTTCGCCATGGTGCCGCATGGCGCTGCGTTGCGTTCCAGACAACATTCGCTTTCGCCACAAAAGCCAGGAGGTGCAATGCTATGTGCTACTGTCTTTGCTGCTGCAACAACGCTGGTTCTGAGAGTCATGCCCGTCAAAGCCGTGCAATGCATTGAAGATCGTTGAAGTGCACAGATGTCAGAGACACTCCGCAACAGCACATGCTCTGCACCAAATTGCACATGGCTTCAGTGATCCCTTCCGAGATGGACTGCGCAAATCGATGCAAGACGTTGATGTATGCTGACGACCATGGATGCGTGCAGTCTGCGAGGCACGGACACCATTGGCAGCCGCTTCTCCGGAGGAATGTTGTTGGGGATTGGCTGGCGGACAACTTTTCCTACTCATGACCTTCGTCTCATTGTGCTAAGAAAGGCGACCCAAGCATATTGACACGGCCGCCTCGTTGTAGGCCTCCATCTGCGCGTTGACAAGAAGCACAGCATTGGTGTCTGATGTCACCACGGGCTCCTGCAGTCAGAAGATCACAACTTGCTACACACCGGCTTACATCCGTTTCATGACTATATTGACTAGATAGCTAGATAGCTGCGGCACGCCAATTCCACAAGTCAAGAGAATTACCGATAGCAACTTCTCTGTGCAAAGCTCCGACCTCCCTTGCTTCGCGCCGCTCTTCCTGCCAACTACTGAAAATTCAATGTCCATGCCGGCAAATAACAAACAAGGATTCTGCAGTCAAGCGTAGCTGGACAGCGACACTTCAACCGATAACAAGATTGGCACAAAATGTTTCTCTTTGGCACTGAAAGGCGACTTGCTGTCCACCCTTCTCACGGCCCTCCTTCTTGTCTGAGTTGGTGCGAGTGCCTTTTGTCATCAACGCACCACATCATACCACATCTCGCATACTGCAAAGAATTGCAAAGAGCTGCTTGCGGCCGGCATGCCAGAAGCCCCGTTTCCACCTACAGCAACGATTACAAGTTGCACACGTGACGGCTCCGACTTTCATTCAGGGACTCATCTTGAGGTGAGCAGTACTCAAGCTGAACACCTGTTTCGTATGATTTCGTGGTCTTCTCCTGAGGATAAGGTTGTTGCATCACAGGTGTTTGCCTTGACGCAAAGCTTCAACAAGCTTCTTCCGCAACTCCCGGTTCTCCGCCTCACAGTCTAAGGCCCGCCAGGCCCGAGGAAGAGTAAGTTCTGAATGAAATACGTTTGAACAATAACTTCTTTCTCCACTCTCGTACCTTCAGCGTAGTATTTTCCACCTGCGATTTCAAACACAGCAGCAGCAGCAGCAGCTGTCTTTCAACGGCTCTCAGCAGACACACAGGGCCCGCCTCCAATAGTTTCAGCCTTGACTCCGGAGATAAGTCTTCGTCCTGCCGGATGCTTTCCGCATTCGTATTTACACTTCATGCAGGCTCGGACTAAACGTCAACCACAGGCTGCGAGCTGCCTCGTCATCATTCCTAGACGAAGTCAAACTGCTGACTGCTGCATATCATCCGCTTGTGATGCGCGAAGCTCAAAGGATTCAAAGGATTCAATGGGCCAGAGGGTCAGGCCGCCGTCGGCTTCGACTCCGGGATTTGCGCCGATCCTTGCCCATGGCGTGTCACGATCGTACTTGTCTGCGGGCCTTCGAATGTTCGCTGATTTGCTATGCATGCTGCAATCGATGTGCCCGTCTTGTCCAATCTGCATTTTTGTATTCTCATCAAAGCAACAAGAATTGAGATGAGTTGAGCAAGTTTAGCATTTTTGGACGAGGGATCTTGGACTATTCTGCAATAGTAACCTCCTGTGATCTGAACAAGCCGACCTTCGTAGCAACAAACTGCGAATGAGAATGCGCTTCTCAGAGGTGTTCAACTGACCTGCTCAAACTTGAAGTTGCACTCTGGCTGCACGCAAGCCCGGGCAAAATACAGACACCTCCGCACTTTAGACTCGGGTGTCACTGCCATGTGAGCATGGTCGCAAAGCGCAGCTATCCTACTCGCGCAGCGATTCACGAAAGGTAAACATATCATGCATGAAGAGTCGCTGAATATAGAGAGCCATGGCTTCACAAGTCTATAATGTGGTTCGCATTTCTGACAGTCTGACCGTGCACCTACATTGTTCACTGACCTTTTCCACCGGCGCGACCAGTCCATGCAGAAGTGACTGGAAATACACTTTCTTTGAACTCACGGCTCACAAACGATTCGCAGGCGGCATGGACTGATGGCGCAGCGGAAGCCAGCCCACACAGGCTGAATTGCATGCTGAATTTCATTGCAATAAACTTCAGCACCTGTATTCGGGCAGGACGAGCTTGAAGCTTGCTGCGAATGTGGGCAAAGAAGCGTGCCTTCTTGGACAACTCCGAAGTGCGCTCCACGGGAATCGTCTTGCCTGGGACGTGCGCAAAGATTTTCTGATTAGCTCTGAGATCCCCTGAGCCTCACGATAGCAGCCCATCCACAGCAGCTATGGAACTTCCAGCCTCCTCCTAAGAAGGCGGTACTTGCTGGACAGCTGGCGGTGAATGCGTGTGACGCCTAGGCAACAGCAGTTTCAAGCAATCGCAGTGCACAAGCAATGCTTTGCAAACTTGCAACATCTCGGGACTGCGCTGATTGCTTCCCCCTTGCTGCGGCTGTCTTCCCTGGCATCTTGTCTACATCTTGTCTTGTAGCATACAGTAGTTGCGTGACAATGTCTGAAGCAAGGTCAAGGTCTTTGAAGACCAAGACTGGGAAGCTGTGCATAGATCACTCTTTCGCAGCTTTGCAGACTTCACCAAAGTTTGTTGTCTCGTATTGTCCATTCTCTTGAATGGGAAAGATCTCATCTTTGCCTTCATAATTACGGACAATAGGCTGGCATGTAGGGTTCCACTGTTAGACATCCCTGCCCCTGTTAACTCTGGGATACTATGGAAATAAAACGAGTCTCAGAATTGCTTTGGAAGTAAGTGAAATAAAGTCAGTGAGAATAAGTTAGAATAAAGTAAGAAATGCGATGCACTTCACCCTTTCCTCTCACTGTCGGATCACTTTCCCGTCACTCAATTCTCACTTCCTCTCTCATCTTATCTTCGCATTGAGAACTTTCCGGGTGGCTCAGTCTTAACAGCAACCGGATGTCCGAATTTCACTGTTGATGGCGTATGGGCCTGTGTTCTTTGCCAAAGCATGATGGATGCACGAGCGATTGGGAGACATGGCAGAATACGTTGCAAACAGAGAATGTGCCAACATAGCATCACCTAGCAATAATTTTACCTACGCAGCACCGCGTTTGTACCACAGGCCAGAAACTTGCAGTCAACGAACGGTTCCACACGCATCACACATCGAAGTTGGTCTGTTCAAACCCTCTCCGTTCGATTCACCCCTGAAAAGCCCAAACCCAACACACGCAACGGAGGTGGGGGAATCCTAAGCAGGGGGCAAACCTTCCCTGGAACCTAATTTTACGATGACGATAAGCCCTCGGCAAGCCAAACCATGGATTCGACCCCAAGCGCAGCCACACATCACACGCGCGCACACACACACACACTTTTACTTTTTGCCGCGCACATGCTCAAACGCATACCCCGAGAAAGGAGGCGACGGCCCAGAAGAGGAAAGAGGGAACTATTGAACATCTTGAACCCTGAAACTTTGCACCTAAGCCCAAACCATGACTGTAATCGAACACATCATGGGTGGGACCGGGGGGGGGTGGGGTGATTGCGACAGCCTTCTTGTCAGAAGAGCTTCCCCCACGGTGTCGACGGATGAAGACCTTTCAGCTTTTCTAGCAGGAACCCAAAAGTCGAGCTAAAGCACCTGGTCACAAGTGCCCATGGCTGTGCCCTACTCTACCCCTGCTTGGGCTGGATGATACGAGGGTGTTGGCGGATGCCCTTGGAGGTTGGGATGGTGTCAGCCACGACCAAGAAGAGCAACTATGTACTGTATTAGCATTTATGAGCAGAATTACTGTAGAATCTTCGTCTTCTAAAGCAGACCAAGCAAGACTTCCTCCGAGGCAGCAGCACCTCTTCGAACTTCTGCGTTGTCAAACCTTGTGGCCATCAGCCGCTATCAGAGCACCCAGATGCGTCTCGCCCTCGCCCCAGCACACAAGACTCAAAAGACTCCCCCTCAGAAGCAAACTCTCCAGCAGGGAGTTCGGCCAGCAACTCCTGACGGCAGGGAGCAACGGAATCTGTTTTGCACTCAGGTTGTGCTTGCATTGGCAGAAACGGAAAAAAGCACGCAACAGTCATAACAAGGTCAATGCGCTGTCATGGGCCAGGCAGCCGAGTTTAGTATCATTAGCATTGGACTTGGACCCAACCTTGTGAAGGAGCTCAGGTCTAGACAGGCGAAGTGCCATGTCGGAAAGCAAAGCCAAATTCACCCCCTTCCAGTCTTGGCGGGATGATTTCAGGCTGCGTCTTTGTACAAGCATCACTGCCTCATTTGGGCAACGATTCGTCAATGATTCTAGCCTGGGCAGCCTGTGCTGGCTGGATGTATTCACCTGAGACCGCAGGCATTGCAGTCAGATTGCCAACAAATAGATCTTAAGCATGTACCGCAAAATGAACCTGCCTGACCAGACACTTCTAACAGTAGATCCTAGGTAGCTGGGGTTCCATGCGGCAGAAACCAGCTGGCATGTCGTGCTTTGCAAGTAAAGAACGTAAAGCCCAAACGGACGGTCGCATCCACCGCACTCAACTTACTAAGGTGACTGGCACGTGGAGGAAGCCTGAGGAAGCCAAGGAGTCACATCTCGGGGCCGAGAAGCCGAGCAGGCGAAGCTCCTCACGAGCCGCCGCCAGTTGCGTTGCTGCCTCCACGCCAAGCAGAGTGCTGGGCAGAATGCTGGGCAGAGTGCTGGGATGCTTGACGGAGTTCATGTTACTTATCTTCAGATGCCCCGCCTGGATCCACTCTTCACTTCCAGGAGGGGCGGTTTCACTCAATGCCTCGAGCGCCGCCACCTGACATTGCTCTAGCCCACAGCAGAGTGCATGCAAATACGGTCTGGACATGTCTGGACGGAGCGCAAAGGATGGAGAAGTAAAGATGGTATAAACATGGATGGCGGGTCAGGCGGCACAGCCTCTGCTTGCTTGTCAACAGCCAGCTGCAACAGCTGAGTTCCGGAGTCCAGGGAGGCCCAGGAAGATGCCCGCGACACCTCAAGGGCGGGATCAGTTTGCATCGGTTTGCCAGTGAAACATGTGCTCTTGCCTTGTGCAGGGCATGCATCATTTGTCCTGGTTCACCTGCACAATCTGCACAATGGTGAAAGCATGTGACAGCTTTCTTTTTGCAATGGCATTCCATTTCCTCTGAGAACTGACTATTTGGGTTGCTGAGGCTGGTCTGCTGCCAATCACGCAAAAGGATCGGCGCAGCCTAGTGCAGAGTCTCAGAGTGGCTTCTAGTCTGCCGTCTTGCCTTTGACAATCTGCGCTGCAGCCAACGCTGCAGCGAACGTTTTGGACAATTTTCGAGAGTGTAGCTTAGCAGTCAGCATGTTTATAGTCCTGACAGTACCAGCACATACCAGTACGCAGTACACTACCATACTGTACTAGTTGAAATGACCGAAGCCAGCAGTGCGCATGTCGCGCCTGGCGCAGCTTGGACAGGGTCCGGGAGTTCGTCTTTGGATTCCGGCTCTGGCGCTCGCTCTGGTGCACCTTCGCTTTGTGACCGGGGAGGCTCTTGCGCACGGATTCCTGTCTCGCGGACTTCGCAGCGCTCACAGCGCTCACAGCGCTCACAGCGCTCACAGCGGCTCCTCAGCTCTGCCTCCCTTGCTTCGGCGGCATGTAACTTGCCTTGAAGATACTCTACCGCCTGCGTCAGTTCAAGAACCTCTCTCTCGGAGTCTTGTCCGAGATGTTCGGATCGAGAAGCACGAGCTGGTGCAGACGACTGTCGTCGTCTCAAGCACTCAGGTGATCTAGCCCTGCGAGCCTGGGAATCTGTGATCTCTGCGGCCGCGACTGCTGATTCGTGAGCTTGGCACAACGCCTCAACGAGCTTCCGCAATTCCGATTTATGAGACAGTCCGCGAGATCTCGGAGTCAAATCTGGAGTGAGGCTAGCCGGAGAGACATGGCATCTCTTGCACGTCCGCTGCACAACTTCCAGAAGTTCTGCCATTTCTTGCCGCAAGCTCTTGCAGTCAACCCAGAGCTGCGTCACCACAGGATCGTCGGACTCGACGTGCGCTTGGCTCGTTGTCTGCCCATTCTGGAAGCCCAGGTGGCCCACAGGGCCCGGGCCAGGGCCCGCAGGGCCCGCAGGGCCAGCAGGGCCCGCAGGGCCCGCAGGGCCCGCAGACTCCCCAGATTGTAGCTGCTGTAGCTCAGACATCTCAGACAGCTCTTTCTCTTTCGAATCACTCAGACTCATGGCCGACTCCATGGGCTTCTTGAGCTCTTTCTCGAGGTTCTCTGTTTCCTGGGCTTCCATGTCGTCGCCGCCGTCGCCGCCGTCGCCGGCGACGTCACAAGCGTTGAAAGCACCATCTCTCAAATGTCTCAACTTGTGAGACCCAGCCCCTTGCCTCACAGTCCTCGCAGTCCTCGCAGTCTCACGAGCCTCAAGCTGCTGTTCCGGCTGTTCTGAACTTGTGGCCTGTGCAAGCGATTGCTCCGAGGTCTTGGATTCCGACACAGCAACTGACGATTCAGATGCAGAGTTTCCAGGCCCCAACTCGCTGGATGTTGGCCGTGCTCGCTCAAGGGTCTCATTTCCATCACCATGCAGTGCTGCACACTTGCCATCAGCGCTTTCCATGTCAGTGCAGAACACCTGTTGGTTCTGTGTGGCTGGGTCCTGTCCATCATCCCCCTCCCGGCAGGCTGCAGGCGAAGAATTCTCTGCAACTTCACGCGAAGTGTTCTCTCTGGACTTGTCTGCCTCGCCATAGTGGCAAGGCAGGCCTGCCATCAAGGCGACAGCAGGAGGTGTTGCAGAGCAACGAACGGTAGAGGCGAGAACGTTGCGTACATCAGAACCTGCTCAGGGTGCACTTGAACGGTGGGGCCTTGCTCGCACTTCGCATAACGAGACACAACACCATTCTTGAAACCTACTCCTGTTGCTCGCTTGTCAGCAGCATGCAGCCGCGGACTCAGCGCTCCATCGACGGCCTGCAGCACTTAGCTTGAAGTACTCTGGCCCAGCACTTACCGAGTCGTGTTTAAGTCTCTCAGCTGCGGATGATGGATGGAGGGGATGGATGGAGGATGACTGGCCTGCTGGCTTGCTGATGCTGATGATGGTGATTCTGATTCTATATATATATATATATACATATATATATGTACCAAATAACTGGGGCTCTGATCTTGTTTGGACATGGCTTCTGTGATGTTCCTTGTGTTCTCGCGGCACTGCTCTAAACATTGTCTCCCATTTGTCCCCCATCGTGAAGTGAGCAGAACCCCCAGAAGCTGTGACCATGGCTCCGTTTGTGAAAGCAGGCTCTGGATGCTGTGACGCCGGGTTGAATTCACTTTTGCTAATGCACTTCCGTTATCTACTGCTGCTATGTCTTCAGGAAATGCTTTTTTGAATGTAGAAACTTCATCACAATATATTATTTCTTCACTTGGGGTTATATAAAAACCCCGTTATAAATCTATTCATCCGTTCTAGGGTTATCGTTTTTTCTTGATTATCGTTTTACAGGGTTTTGTGGAACAACCTACAATTTCATGGATTGTAGTACAAGCTTAGTACTGGAACCGCCGCCCCCGTGAGCCGGCGGGATTTTCCATTGATTTGTACAAGCTTAGTACTGGAACCGCCGTCCCCGTGAGCCGGCGGGATTTTCGTTGATTTGTAGTACAAGCGTAGTACTGGAACCGCCGTCCCCGTGAGCCGGCGGGATTTTCGTTAATTTGTAGTACAAGCTTAGTACTGGAACCGCCGTCCCCGTGAGCCGGCGGGATTTTCGTTAATTTGTAGTACAAGCTTAGTACTGGAACCGCCGTCCCCGTGAGCCGGCGGGATTTTCGTTAATTTGTAGTACAAGCTTAGTACTGGAACCGCCGTCCCCGTGAGCCGGCGGGATTTTCGTTGATTTGTAGTACAAGCTTAGTACTGGAACCGCCGTCCCCGTGAGCCGGCGGGATTTTCATTGATTTGTAGTACAAGCTTAGTACTGGAACCACCATCCCCGTGAGCCGGCGGGATTTTCATTGATTTGTAGTACAAGCTTAGTACTGGAACCGCCGTCCGCGTGAGCCGTCGGGATTTTCATTGATTTGTAGTACAAGCTTAGTACGGGAACCGCCGTCCCCGTGAGCCGGCGGGATTTTCCATTGATTTGTAGTACAAGCTTAGTACTGGAACCGCCGTCCCCGTGAGCCGGCGATATTTTCATTGATTTGTAGTACAAGCTTAGTACTGGAACCGCCGTCCCCGTGAGCCGGCGATATTTTCATTGATTTGTAGTACAAGCTTAGTACTGGAACCGCCGTCCCCGTGAGCCGGCGGGATTTTCATTGATTTGTAGTACAAGCTTAGTACTGGAACCGCCGTCCGCGTGAGCCGTCGTGATTTTCGTTGATTTGTAGTACAAGCTTAGTACTGGAACCGCCGTCCTGTGAGCCGGCTGGATTTTCGTTGATTTGTAGTACAAGCTTAGTACTGGTGTCGCCTGCCTGCCGCGATGCAGCAATCAGGCCGTTTTATAACGTTATCTTTTTTTCTTGATTATCGTTTTACGAGTCAGGGGCACTGCCCCAAACGCTTCGGGCAACTCCTTTCATAAATCGAACGCGCGGGGTTTTTATACAACCCCACTTTGTGGTCATTCTATTTATCTTCTCTTTTAACTCGTTTGCAGATGAAAGAATTTCGTAATCCGCATAGTCAGCTCATGATTCATTTCGTAGTTGTCTTTTCAGGTCAAGAGCTCCGAGAAACGTGTCGCATACTGAATTGTACTACAACGATTTTCCAGGCTCAGAGCTCCGGGAGGCCTCCGCAAGGCGTTCGCGCACTTAATTTGTGCTGCAAAGAACCTTTCCAGGCGACCACCAACCCTCTACCACCCCTCTACCAGCCCTGCCACCCGTGCCACCTGTGCCACCTGTGCCACCCCTGCCACCCCTGCCACACCTGCCACACCTGCCACCCCGACCACCCATACCACCCATACCACCCATACCACCCATTCCACCCATACCACCCATACCACCCATACCACCCACCACCCCGGAGACCACCGCCTTCACCACCCCTAGACGACGACGAGACAGTCTGCACCTTGTGACACGAAGCTTAAAAAATGACGGCAGTCACGAGGATGGTGCTCCCCAGGTGCCTCATCCTCGTCACTTTTGCACTTTTGAAGAACCCATACTCCCAAAGTGCCGACAGTCACGAAATTGGCGCACTTCCAAGGCCTCCAGAGCCCTCATCCTGGTGACTGTCTGCACTTTTGAGGCATACCAGACAAAAACGCACCAAAGACCGCGCAAAAAAGCTGCGCTTTGGCTGGACTGCCCCAAGTGCAGCTCGGGCGTTGTCAACACATTCAGCAGAAAGAACGCTTTCACACGCTTTAGAACGCTTTGCGAACACAAAACGCACGGATCCCGGAACCTCCCCAACCCCAACCAAAGACCCTGTATTTCCACCTGTACTTCCTACTTCAATAGTGAAACCTTCGTTTCTGGTTGCCCATGGCAATGACGATAATGACGACGACCACGACGACGATGCGACGATGATCAGAATGACCCGAGTTATGACGATGAGAAAGAGGCGGAGGCAGAGGACGATAGCAGCGAACTGCAACCTAGGCATGTTTCTATGAAGAGATGCTGAGAGGTTAGACTCCAGCCTGGCGCGGAGTCCTTTGTTCCGGCGATGGCTGTGAAAGCTCCTGCCCGACATGTCCTCAGCTTCTCGACTTTTCAAACCGCTGCTCTGCATTGATCCTGCTCTGCACTGCTCATTCAGAAGAGTGGCGCTTTGGTTCCCGAGGCGAGGCAAGCGCCGGATGCTTCTCGCTGGATTGCGGTCTGTTGGGCCTGGTCGTCCTCTGCTTGGCTTCCAGATCTCTGGCTAATGGACTGAATCTCCAGCGGGGCTCCGTCGATATTTGGTGCGCACCGCTGCCTGGTCGCAATGTCTTCCAGAAGTCGTTGACGGCTTCTGCAACTCTTTTGGTACTGGAAGGGTAGCTTGAATGTAGCTCAAACCCAGAGTTGTCCTGCTCGTTTTCTGCGCCACTGGCTCGCGATGCTGGATGCGATGTGCGGGGAGTCTGCAATCTCGGGACAGGCGGCGTGTCCGCCCCTTTCGAAAGCGGTCGTCGCTTGCCTATGGGCGGCGGTGGAGTGCGTCCACTCTGCCTGGTTCGCCGCATGGGTGCGATGGCACCGCGAGACAACATGCTCATGGTGCAGTTGTCGTCGTCCAAAATGTGAAGTTAGAGGATAGAAAGGGACATGGAACCGTACTACCTCCGGGCATGGTTGTCTGCCTTCTTCACGTGTGGCGAAAAAAGATTGATGTGAAAACGTCTAACACGTTGCCCTACACTTTACCAAACTGTACCTATTCTGGAAGATTCTGTCCTGCGGGGGCAACAGCAGGTTCAAACCCACACTGTGACCAACAACGAGCTACAGGGTCCTCGCTCACCTCCGTTGGTGGTGGGCCCATTTCTGAGCTGCCGAGGCCGGCAACCGGAAAGTTGTCCTGCAAATCCAGAACCTAAGCACAACAACGCGACAGAAAATCGTGCCTACGTCGTTTGGTGATTTATGCATGGTGCTCTAAGCACCATATTGATGCAGAACACCCAGGGCACACGCACTCAGTGAGGCAGATGTAACAGCGGCACAGACTGACCAAACACAGGCAGCAAGCGCTTCCCAAGTCAACTGGTGTCTCACTCGTCTGACAATCTGACCATCTTCACTGCCCAGCCTAAATCTAGAAAGATCTCTTTGGTCAACAGGCCCAGCTCGTTCCTCGGCCATCAATGCGCTTTCTCAAAAACAACCTGCATCAAATGCATCACATGAAGCGTGAGCAAGCTGCAGTCGGAAGACTCGCGCAAGCAGTCGCTAGCTTCACTTGCAAAAGGCAGCTTCTCAGTGGCCGTACGAAATCAAATAGCATCCGGGCAGTCTGCCTCATCTGCCTAGTTCCTACTTCGAACAAGAGAAGCTGTGGACTGGGAATGAGAGGGAGACGCTGTGACGATGCCCCAAGCTCCGGAATGCCTCTGCCCCGAGGGCCCACGACAGCGCACGACGTCCCATCGCACACGAACTCTGCAATGACCCGCGCTCACAACTCGCGCTTCCAGCCACGAACTCTTCATCAACACGACCCACGCAGCCAGCACCCCAGGCTTCGTCATCCACACAGGGGCAGGGCAAGCCATGTGAAGCCACGTTTGCCGATGTGTTCGATTTACCATAACTTTTGCATGGCCGATCCAGACATCGCTCTACTGGGCATTATGAACTTTGAAACTTCTAAAAATCTTGGATCAACCTTGGGTCGGCACACCTCAAGTTGGGAGGGGTAGTGGACGATACCATTGCAAGCAAACCCGCCCTGCGGCCCTGACTGTGCCAGGTTAAGAAACTTCAGGTCAGGGTGATTGCAGACCACCTCCCGAGGATGCTCAGCATGTGTAGCTGCCAAGGCAAGGTCACGTGCCACTCTGCCACTGCCTCCGCCCAGCGGCGCGCTCCAAGCTCGCCTGAGTCGCGGGATTTCCCTTGTGAGCATATTGTTTAGAATGATAGGTTGTAATGACGGGGCTTGTTCAACAAGAAGGTCTTGGTTTCACCAGCTTGCGAGATTCGAGACTTTATATTATATATGTATCTATATATCTATATATATATATATTATACTTCAGTGTGTTTAGATTGTGCTTTGCTGGCATGAAACTCGAATTCCGTATTCCGTCTGGTTGCGCTGCTTTTGATTGAGGCGTTGGTATTGTTGAAATTACGCGACCTGGTGTCCGGAATTGGGCTCATTAGTGTCGCGCGGCTGTGGATTGCGAAGATGTCTGGGCTCAGAGGACACAGCAGAGAGATGGCTACTGGAAGGGCAGCAGCAGTGCAGCCGCATGGTCTGGGACCGGGAAGAACGGAAAACCCAGCAGAACCCTGCACTCTCATGCTTCTGGCGATGGATGGCTTGGACCCTGCACTCTCATGCTTCTGGCGATGGATGGCTTGGAACAAAAACAGTGACCAGGTTTGCTGGAGTAGGCGGAGCCCTATCCCAAGAGCCTTTCGCGACTGCCATCCAGTCTTCCTTCGAGTGCGAGTTCACAAGTTCAAGTGACGGTGTTGGGCTGAAGATCATGCCCCCGGAGAGCTTCATTTCCTACATGGGAGCCGGAATGGGTGTGCGAGCTTTTAAACGAAGGAAGCTGCAGAATCACTGTGCTGACGCAAGTAACCCTCAACGTCTGAAGCCGCCAAGTCGCGGCTCCGGTTCCCACGAAGGTCAACTGAAAGCACGGGCAATGGCACATTTGACACCGCCTGTCGTCACGTTTCGTGGCACAAGGGATTTCCGGTGTAGGTAGTTGCGACATCAACAGCGCCTCGATGTCATCGCCTTCATCAGGAGGAGCAACTCCACCGATAGATTCTGCGATGGCGATGCTTCCCCGCTCCTCTGAAGCACACAGCCCAGAGGAACCAAGACCGAACTCTGTAACGATGTCGGAAAAATCTCCTGTATGAAGTTGTCACCCAGCTCGATACTGGTGAGGCGTGGAAGATTGCCAAGGCTGGCAGCAATGATGGAGGCACCTGACAACGACAAGATCTGCACCTTCTGTCGGTTGAAACAATGGCTTGGCCTTCATCACCAATGTCGTTGGAAACCAAGGCAACATGCTCCACACTGCTTCCAGTGTCGACGAGGGCCCTGAACCTGCAGGCCGGGAGAAGCTCCGGTCGTACCATCCAAGGCCTGCTTTGCAGATCAGCAAGGACCCCCATTAAGTTGCGAACAAAAGCTCGGTTCCAGCATCACCCAAATGGTTGTAATTCAGATTCACCTGCGTGATAGCAACACTCTTTCTGAGCTGGCTACTCGTATCCATGCACAACAAAGTACGCCGAGGCCTCTTTTTGGAAGCTTTTGCAACCCTCAAGCACTTTGCTCATTCCGAGGTCGGGACGTGGGTGAGCGCAGGCAACTCCGTAAGCTCCGGCAACTTTGCTATGTGAGCGGGTCCTTGACAGCTGTCACTGATGGCAGCCGGAGGCTGGAAAGCTACGGCTGAGCCCGATGCCTAGATCCAAATGCTGAAGATCCACAGACCTGGTGACATGCTGTCCAAAGGACTGCCGCTCAACATACTTGCTACATCTTGCTACCCATGACTCATAGCATGTAACAACAGCAAGCAAGTCCAGCAACTCGTTGCTCAATCGTCTTGGTCATTGTTATTCATGGCTTTTGTCGCATGGACGAATCCTGGTCGTGTCCTTCGCTCTCGAAGAGAACTAATCGCTGGTGCCCTTTTTCTTGTGCCTGGGGTGTAGGGACGAGAACCGATGCGTGCAACACTTTCTGGGGCTCAAGTCCAGAAACCTCTGCAGTTTCTCATCTCAGAAAGGCTCTCCGGAGTCCCGACCGTGCTCACCAGGGACCGAGCGTGGCCACCGCAAAGAAGCCTGCCACGTCCACCTCACTAGGAAGACCTGGCACGGGGACTCCCGCTTTTGCAAGTGCACTACTTAGGACACTCTGGAATAGCTTGTCAAATCTTGTCAATCTATGGTTCCGGCTCATCGCAGCAACCTGATCCGGTGGCATCACATCTTCGTGCGTCAGCTCTGCATCATTCTTGCCTCGGGGTTTTCTGTAATCCAGAATATGCACGCTCTGTACAAGTGAAGGCGGGCCGTAAAGTGTCCGGTAGCAGCAGTGGTGACGTTGTCGGTTAATGTTGTTCACCTGGGGACACGAAGAGAGGAGCAACACAATTACACCCACGGGCAATGACACTGATTCTGCTGCATGCATGTTTCATGGTTCTTCCGAGCCATTCGTCTGCCCAGGGCTCCAGCATAAAGTGCTTTGGGTGGGCTGGCCGGGTTGCCTGCACGGACATGCACGACTTTTGTCACTCACGTGGAATGATGAGGGGACATCTACGTGATTCTACACGCTTGACCCGCGGCATGCCTGGGTTCTGCTTGGCTTTTCTTCGTCTCACTGCCTTGTCCTGTTGGAAGTCTACGCTCCAAGGATTTCAGGATGATTCTATGTTCATCCTAGCATGAATATGCTTCGACAGTTGTAGCAGTTACTGGTACAAGTCAAACCGTGCGAGGGAAGTTGCATGGGCAAGTCAGAATGTCCACTCCTGTAAGCGTTGCTTTATGTCGCCGAAGCTGTCCATTGCCTCAACAAGCCATGGAGGGAACACTACTTGGCTCCATGTTGCCCATCGCAACTAAGTCTTGCGCAGACTGCCCAGATCCACTGGGATTCCCCGCAGGCCTTCGACGACACACTTATACTATATTGCTCTGCATTTCGCAAAAGCAACTGAGGCAATGGCGTAATGAGCACATCATGGCCGGCTGATGCAAGCAAGTCCTGCATCAATTGGCCAAACGCATATGTCCAGCACATGCGCAGCATGGAGCCAAATCTTGCACACATAAAGACGACTGGAACAACCACTTGCCTCGCATCCCGGAACTGACGGAACCATTGACACACGGAGTTCTGCAAGTATCGGGCCTCAGCGCATCTTTGCAAACAAGATGCACAAGCGTCAGACTTTCAAAGATGAAGCTTGATCTTTGCGACTGCTATTTCAGCATGGATGCCATGAAATTGGAAGCTCAAACAGTACCCTCTAGTGTGAAGGGACAGGGACCGCAGTCAATCAATGCACTCCCTACATCTCCCTACCCCAAGTGCCCTGTCTCTGCTGGTGGTGGAAGCCCGGGAAGGACTCGCAACAGGCGCTGGCATGTGCTACGACTGCGTTCGGTGACACGAAAACATATCGGGTGGTGATCCGCATTGCAAGAAGTCCTCATTCATTGCCTTGTGGTTCTTGGTTCGCTAACGCTTGCGAAACTCTTGTGCTCTATCTTCTCTATCCGTTTTTCAGGCATCACGTTCATGATGTTGATGATGACGATGATGACGATGATGATGTATTGCCATCCCTGCTCTCACTTCCACTTGCTCCTTGCAAATCTTGTAAGAGTTCGGTAGCTATCGGTAGCTGCTGTTATATGCTGCCGCTGCTTCTGGCGCCGGACAAATTGGGTGCTGTTGGTGTTCTGAAAAAAGATGGAAGCCCTTTGGAAGCTCTCGAACCAGTTCGCATCTCCCGGTTGACAGTGCAGTAGCACATAGCAGTACGCCAGAAGAGCAGAAGCACGATAAACGCGATAGCTCTAGCCCCTAGAAAAGCAGCTAAGCAGCTACTGTAGTCGCTGGGTGCCCGCGAAGCGAAGTTTCTGAGATGCCAGCATGCTTCAAATAGTCTGCATGTTGAGTCGATGTGTGCCTGCAGCCGCGCCTCAGATGTGCTCAGCTCCGCGTGTCACTGGATATTCACGGTTGAGGCACAGGCGGCAACAGCAGCTGCCTTTCCACCCTCCACAGGTGGCGGGAATGGACTGTCATTGCCTCGGAGACTAGTGGATGGCACAAGAGCCGTGAAGCCTTCTGTCATCGTTCCACGGTCGACCAACAACTGGGCCACACAGTGGGCCATCATGCCGAGGGAGACACTGCATGGTGCACCTGCCTGCAAGGGATGCAGGATGCGACAAACATAACTGTACAAGCTCAACGACTAAAGCAGGAAAGAACAGCAGCAAACACTGAGCCTGATGGGCCGGCCTTGAGCAAACACAAAGCACAAGCAAACACAAGAAAACACAGCAAGGGGTCTAGGACACCCGTCTTGCACGCTATCATGTGAAGTCTCGTGCGCTCAGACTCACGCCGGCCCCAAAGCTCGGGAGATGCGCCGGCTTTGGCGCTGAGGAGACGCGGCGACACGACAATGTGCCTTGCACTTGAAATGTTAATGAGGTCGGAGCTTGGTAGGGACTGCAAAGTGGACCATCAGTGCTCTGTTTTGTCAGCGTCTTCAACGACCCTCAAAGCGCCTCAAGGCTACTGTAGGTGGCTTCAGAAACTGTCATTTGTCAAGGCACGCGGCTATGCTGCTTGGGTGCCGACACGTGGCAGTATGGAATAGTTTGGAAGTGGTGCATGACCTTGTGGGAGCGACAGCTGGCCACAAGGACAGCAAGGCCTGATGCAGATCTGCACACTTCGTGATTGTTTAAGCTTACCAGGTGCACTGCTCCTGCAAAGAAGTGCACGTCACACTCGGACATGGAAGCCAGAGAGGTCGCCTTTTCAGATCACCATTGGTCTCGCAGCATTGCGACGCCGCCCTTCTACGCGCTTCATGACTTGTGGCCAACCAAGCCTTGCCGCCCGGCACTTGCCTGCCGCAGCGCACTGTTGGCAAAGCCAGCATTCGTACGCTTGGTAGCTACTCAAACTTCATGCATCTTGATGGGTTCCAACACGTGTCTTCACTTGTCTGCTTAGCCCAACGAAGCTTTGTCCACCCCAACCCCCGCACCCCCGCACCCCTGCCAACCCCCCGACGGCCCCACCACTACAAATCCGACTACCGCTATACAAGCTTGGGGTTTGGTGCCAACATAACTCAGCATGCACATTCAAACCCATTCACGAATTGGGCCCAAGCGAATCTGTCTGAGGTCCGTGCGCAGTGGCATCAAGAAAGTTGCGAAGCCTTTGCACGCATCTGGGGTGTTGGGGAGTGCTGGATGCATTACTTCGAGTTTTGCTGAGGTGATCTCAATATCGGGGGAGCCGTTTGCCGGCTGTTGCCGCCGCTGCCACCGCCACTACCACCAGCCGCGCTGCGAGATGTTGTCTGGAGCGCCTCAGTCGCCGGCAAAGCATAGTGCAGATTGCGATTGATATGACGCTGCCAGCGAAAGGGGTGTGTCACTCTGCAAGCCAACTCGACCAGCACTGAGAGTACTAGGGATGAGTAACGGCAATGAGAGCCGCAGTGACACGTCTTCTTCGCGGACATTGTTGATGCAAGAACCATGCGAACAAAGAAGTTCCTGAGCAAGAGGCTCTGCCACAGAATTACGACTGCCCAGCCAGTGTCAGGAAGGGTGCTTGTTTGTACCCATGTCCCAGAAAAGGCTTGGCGGCCCCTGCTCCGCAATGCAAGGCTGAGAGATGCAAGAGGCACATTGGATTCAGGCGTGGGAGGCCGAAGGCCCGAAGGCTTCGTGCCCCCATAGAGCCGCGCTCATTCACCATTCGTGCAACTTCTTCAGGCTGTGAAGCTTCTGAGATGGTGTGACCGGGAATCAATGGAATTCAATGGCTGCTCAAGGCCTGGGTCCCACAGCTGCGCCCCCAACCGGCTGGGAGAACTGAGAGGCGCCGAACACAAAAACAAAAGACCCCGCCGTACAAGTCATTGACTGTTGACTTCTCATCCTCTTTACGGCCTTGGACTACTTTCGACCCGAGAGAACTCTTTCGAGTTTTTTGCTCCAAAGCCTCCCTGAGGCCTTGAAGCCACAAGCCCATCCAAGCCCTTGCAAGCCCAGCAAAAGCCCTGCGGAACTCGGCATTTGACGAGCTGAGTCTACATAATTTCATGTCTATGTGAGCTCTGCCAACTGGCAGGGACAGTCTCGAGAGGAGAGGCACTGTCACTGTGGCACTCTCCGTGTCCAACCTATTTATTATCGACACTACCAGCAGTCATGAAAGGGGTCTTGCCCGAACCCCCCCCCCTGCCCCATCTCCGTGGCACCGCACACTCAGCAAACCTGCTAGGTCCCAAGCTTCCATGTCGACTCCGTTCACCATGCGCAGGGAACCTCCGCCAGCGCCAGCCTTTCATTCGTTGCGAGTTCGAGGAGAAACGACTGATGAGCTCAAGAAGATCAAGGCACACGATGTCGCAAGGAGTACAACATATTGCAACAAGAGTACACGAATATGAAAGAATTTGGATGGCGACCTCGCGGCTGTGTTGCATGAAGTTGAGGAGCTCATATGCTGACCGGGTCTTCCTGAGCATGTCATCATAGGATCAAAGTCATGTCGGTTCTCTGCGATCAGTCAAAGCAACTTGTGCTTATCATCTGGCTTCAATCAATCCTCGCTGCAAGCACACTGCAAGAACATCAACTGAGGCTGCTACAGGCGCAAACAGCCACGGAGATTTAGCTCAGAGAGGCCGCCTCGCAACGCACCACTGAGGTACCTGCAAAGTTCCGACTGCAAAGATCAGGAATGTTCTCTCAGCCACCTGGACATAGAACCACTTGGGTCAGACGTCAGCAGGCCGGCACGGTGTCTTCAGCGTGTGGCACAGGTCAGCCACAGTAGCATCGGTGATTTGCAAGTTGCCTCACATATGCGGCAAACTGCAGCAAGCCCTTAGAGACATCCGACTTGTTGGAACGGAACTGAGGTGCACCTGACAGATCGATCTTTGTCAAGTTGACTAAGCCACCTGAACTGGAAAATGCTCTCTCTGAATCCCCATCGGACATTGAAAGGGCCAAACGTAAGTGCTCGACTGCTCCGTGCTGCTCCCTGCCACGCTGCTCTCTGTATTAGATGCCCTATGGAGAAATGCAAGAACTGCCTGTCCAGCAAAGTGCCGCAGCATGGCACACAGCCCACGCAGCCCCACATCCTTCCATGAGAAGAATACCAACGGACTGCTGTGACATGCCGTCAGTATCTGAGGAGCTGTCAGTGAGACTGTGGCCTCCATCAAAGCAACACACGAATCATTCACGACGAGGGTTTGAGCTTTGCACCAGCGCCTTCCAGTTTGAGGTCAGGCCGTGCACCTGAAGAATTCGTTGGATGTTCTGAGCCGAATGGCGGTGATCCATGCTGCCCCTGCCTCCGGAGCTAAAGGCAATGACTGACCACAAGCCAAGGCGTGCCTCGTTTGCAGAGTTTTAACGCTGTCTGAATGTCCATGGGTTCGCTGGAAGGTCCCTGCCATAACCCCAAGAGTGAAGTCATTCCATTCCTGCCCACTTGTCATCTCTCTTTGGAAAGCTGCCACAGGTGCTGACGTCTCAGCAGCATCTCAGTTTGAAGCGATATTGTCGGAGAGCTCAAGCGGTGCGCCACCTGCGACCAACTGCATCAGACAAGACTTTCCCTTGAAAAAAAACTTGGGAAAGCTTCTTCGGAGCCTTCAGGATGGTCTTTCAGCTGAACCAACCTGGCTAGTGGCAGGCCATTGAGGCCTCGGAGCTTGCCACTTGCCATCACATGACACTCGGCCTATCTTCTGCTGAGCAGTGGCCAGCGCCCACGTACTCATGACTCATGAAGGGATGTGGGATACTGCAGGTTCTCTGAACAAACCAGAGAGCAGAGGCCTTCAAAGCACTGACAGTTTTTGGCAGGTTTCCTCTTGCTATTCAAGAATCGAGACTTTGGCTCACGTTACCCGATTTAACTGCATGCTCTCCTAGCTTGCTTTGTTCTGTTCTTACCAGTATGTGGTCTTCTGTGCTAGTGCTTGTGGAGTACATACTTTCATCGGCTGATCTCATCTTTTTGACCTAGGGTGTGAGGGTGGTTCACCTGGAGCTCCCTCCCGTCCTTGATCGTTTGTGCTTCCCTACTTGCATTCGTTGGCGTGGTCATTCTTTCCTGCAGCTCTTTTGGGGTCTCGCGCCTGCGTTTAAGTGCTACCAGCCATTTCTCCAGGAACTTACGCGTGCACGCGCCGCCTCCGGCCCACGTCCCAAGGCCCAGGAAATTCCAAAGACCTTTCAAAGCAGGTCCAAACCAAATTGCCAAAAACTTCGAGGGATCCGAAAATGCTTGAGGCTTTGTAGGTCGCAAGGGGGGTTGGATGAGGCATAGGAGTCCAAATCTTGGTCTGCTTTTTCTAGGCGCCTGTCGGCCGGAGGGCGATTTGCGAAAGGGATCTTCAGATTCACCACTAGATTACAGCTCATGTGAGATCCTTGTCAAGTTGTTCTTACGAAAATGCGCAGCAGCCGATGCCAGTTTCGCAGCTGCTAGCCGCAGGACATGTCATGAAATGGGGGGTCGGACTGTCTCGGCTATGCAACACTTGGTATTTTAGGAACGGAATCTTGACATACGAGCATTGCCTTGACGGTATCGCCTTCCTGCACGTAGCATAACATAACAATTTCCTGCCTAACAAAGCGAAGTACGGGGAGCAACATGCTAAGCCCTTCCGCATGCTTTTTCAAGACCTGCTGTCAGGCTCCTCACAGCCTCGCGGTGCTTTCCAACGATAGACCTTCTCTCGCCTTCCCCCCGAAAGCATTCCGCGAAACTCCAAACTGCGCGGCAGATAGTAGCTTAATGTCGAACAATATGCCGCACAACGCTTCGCCAGGCAGGTCATTCTGAGCGTTGATCTGAGGCATCTAATTCAGGCACGGGCTGACTAGACGAGGAGCAAGCTCTGCAACTGCCTGCGCATGATTCTGCATGTGCTGTTCTGCCATAGGGCACCATCACGGATACAGCAACACTTCATCGAACCTGCAACAAGAGGCTGGCACCGCGACTCGACAATCGCAAGTCAGATATCCGCAGTACTTCCTCAGAATATCAATGAAGCACTCTGCTAGCTTGCGCTGGTGGAGGAGTTGGGGACTCACTCACGAAACTTTGCAAGTGTAGAACGTCACTGAGGACCCAACCACAGACCGTAAATTGAGAAGGGCATCCGTTATGTGCGCCTTGGAACACAACGTCTGCCAAAAATTTCCCCGACAGGCAACTAAGTGGGTTAACTGGGCCCCTTGCAAGGGTGGAGTCCTGAGGAATCTCCAGCTTGCGAAGGGTGACCTGTTGAGATGAATCAGACGACCCGCAACACAAACAGCGGAGGCCTTCTCTACAATCCCTCGAAGCTGCATAGATGAGCTTGTTTAAACCAAGAACTCGCCCAATCCCACCCCTGTTGTCACCTCGCGTAGCTCAGGGAAGGAGTTGGGGCTGACCTTGCAAGATTGCAGTCGGACACGACCACTGGAGATCCTGATCCTCACACACGCTACCTTGATAAGGCAAGCTGTGCAGAAGCTGAGAACCCTGCCAGCTGCAGGAACAAGTAGCCATCTCCTAAGCATGGCAGATCTCAAGTCAGCAAGGACCCGCGAAAAACGGCACAGGGTCTTTGGGCTGATCCCCGTCTTCCTGCCAACCTACTATAGATCTGCAAGAATCATGCATTGCTGCCCATTGCTGCGCTTTTCGCGCAATCTAAATGCAGTGTCCGAGTTCTGTTCAAGAAGAGATGTTCATAGAATGCATGGGAGCCTCTTTGTCGTGTAGCGCGAGCATGCTGCTTAATGCGAGTATGTACAGTGCAACCCTTGATCGGGAAGCTGCCCTTAGAATGAAGGGACAACCCAACTACACTAGATCACCAAGGAATTTGCAATAGGAAATGGCCAGCAATGAGGCGGCAAAGATTTGCGAATGTCTGCCAGCTCACGCAAAAGTAAGCCACCATTGCCTGGAGACAAATCTAGGGCATGCGGAACAATCACAGCTGCGAATGGTTCTCCTGTGAAGCAACGCTTCATGTAGCAATGATGAAATAACAATGCAACCTTTGACATAGTTTTCCTTCGGCTAGCCGCAAACCATGGGCTCGTAAATCTTGCGCCTTTAGGGTTGCATACCACAACGGGGGATGGAAAAAATGGGGCCAAAGATGCTTCCACAGCATCTTTAGCTGGTTTGCGCAGCTCATGCCTTGCTGAACCACACTGCTTAATTGCAATGGCCACACCCGATATCTGCAGAGTGGTTTTCGAAGCTGCTTCATGGAGAACGCATGCATACTGTAAAGTGTCGAAAACTCACTATTTGACAGCCAAGTGCACTACACCCATATCTATATATATATTTATTTATTTATTTATTTATTTATTTATATTTATATTTATATTTATATTTATATTTATATTTATATTTATATTTATATTTATATTTATATATATATATATATATCTGCTAAAGCTAAGTCAGACTGGGACTGCTTTTCGAAAGGTATGCAGATAGTGTGAATGATGCGATACGTTGCTGGCATGTTGAAATTGACAAGAGCCCATACGGTAACGGCGCTGCTTCAGTTTCAGGTTCAATGTGGTTGTTTCAGAGTTGCTTTCCGTCGAGGCCCTAGCTCCTAGCCCCTTGCCGGAACATCCGGTTTCTCCCCTGGCGCTCATGAACTCAGTTGTGAGTCTAGACAGACAATTCTAAAGCATCTGGGTTCCTCAGCCAGGCATAATCAAACTACATGTGCAAGGAAACTCCTCTTTTCGTCACAACTGCTAGCCGAAAGACTACAAACAGCGCCCTAGCCTTCTGTTTCTTTGCTCGCGCTCGCGTCGTCGCAGTATCACATCGCACACACACACACACACACATATCTATGTATATATATATATATACGAATATATATGAACATGTCGTCATCTCCAGCATGGAAAATGCAACCCGGTGCTTGCGCAACAAGGGCACGAAATCATGAATTGATTTCGAAGATTTACATTGTTCTGTTGGATTCCTGCGCTGACACCTAAGCCCAACTAAATGCTGAGTCCACTCCAAACGCAGGAAGGCGTGCTGATGTGCTGAGAAATGGGTCTGTCGTTTGTTCCCTTGGGAAGGTTGCAGACTCAAGGTGCGTATAAGATTCATTAACATCTGGTAAATCGAACCGGAACAGCTGATGTTCGAAACATGAACCCAACAGCTTTGAAGGACGCAAGGTGCACCTCCGGTGATCCAACAAAGAAAGACAAACAGACAGTGACAGAGAGACTGAGAGATTTGGAGGCCAGGACGGCACAGACAGACAGACCAGCAGCCAGGCAGACCGAGAGAAAGTGAGGGAGAGCCCGAGAAAGAGAGAGAAGTGAAAGAAGAAAGAGAAAACAGGTATCAGCGTTGGTAGGCCAAGTTGCTCTGGAGCAGCCGCACACTTGAAATTGACTCGCCCAGCACAAGTGCATCCACAACGGGCTTTGCAATTATACGGAGGTACTCTGGGATCTCGCTGCGGCACTTGGAGTCCTCTACAAGCATGCCGCCACGCGAGCAGTGTACTAGAGTTACTAGAACCTACAAGCTCACACCCGACATCTGGGCAAGCGTCCTCCGCCAGAACGATCTGCATGTAGAAGCCTCGTCGCCGGTCAAGCAGCGGGAAGTAGCCGTAGGCTCCGGGGCCTGCTTGAACTGCTTCCTGAAGGCAGAGTTCTGAAAGCGGTGCCGATGATCCCTCGCTGTGGCCAGATCCATAACCCATGCAGTCAAACCAGTGGCCCATTCCTGGGAGTGCGGAGAGACTCAAAAGAATGCTGCAAAAGCATATTGTTTCAGCACTGCAACAGGTGCTGGTAACGAGCCGAGGGCTTGAGCTGAGGGTTTAGGTTGAGGGGCCATAGTGTCCAAACCATCCGTCACCACATGGAGACACAGGTGGCGCAGACCAGTCCTTCTCCATGTCTGACAAAACCTCCTTTCCAATAAATTCGTAGGTCAGCAGCTGCCGCAGCATTTTCTCAAAGTCTGAGCCCGTCGTAGTCATGCCAGATGCGAACTGAGGATTCCTTGAAGGTGTCCAGGTGGTCGAGTTCATGCCTTTGAGAGCACGGTCCGTACATTCTAGCTGCTACAACATGCTAACACGAAAATAGGACATCGTAAACTGCAAGGCGTGCACCTAAGGGGTTGTAGAGGTACTTCTGAAAGAGCATGTCAGGTCGGAGGCCGGAAGCTACAACGGCCATCGCTGCTGCAAGCTGGAGGTGGATCGAGATATAGGCCCATGTCTCTCCTGCGTCCAAGCGGTAAAATCAAAAACCCAAAGCACGCAAAAGCGCTGGAGTGCGATTTACACTGCAGTCCTGGTGGGCTTGTCAAACTGGCTGCCTCATACAGGCGCCTTGCGCATGAAAGGAAATCGGCCCACGGATTGAAGCTGCAGAAGAGCTTGGGATCTTTGGTGTAACCTCAATTGCATGCTGATCTGCAGCTTCCACACTTCCAGCTAAGGCTAGGCACGTCTGAGGCGTGTTGAGGCCAGAAACCGGATTGGAAGGTCATGAGATGTCTCAAGGTTATTCGGCTTCTGGGATCATCAGGGTCTTGCGACCACCAATCCAAGTATTTGTTGGCTTTGTCGTCGAAAGACATCGTACCTCGCCAATCATAGGCCCAGGCTCAATAGCTTAGAATCCCCGTCGTTGCTGCTTTGTTCGGGGGTTCTTTTGACGTGTCCTATTGGAAACCCTGAAAAACTTGAAAAATCCCCCCAAATTCCCGCCCCAAGATTGGAGGGAAAAACATAGGAAAACCCAGGGAGTTTGTAGGGGATATCGGGAAAATGTAGGGAACCGGCCGAAAAAAAACCGAAAAAACAACGGCAGCAAAATCGGGAAAATGCAGGGAAAAAAATGCGGAAAACGTAGGAACCGGCCGAAGATCAACGGCAGAAAATCGGGAAAACGTAGGACAAATGTAGGGAACCGGCTGAAGAATCAACTGCCGAGAATCGGGAAAACGTACAGAAAAAGCAGGGAGAACGTAGGGGAAACTGAGGGTTTAGGGTTTAGGGTTGAGGGTCTCGGCTTTTCGGTTTCGGATTTGCATAAACAAAATAGGGTGTGTCAGTGTTTTTTTTTGTCAGGTTTTAGTGGGTTTTTGTCAGGAAATTCTAGTGGGCTTTTGTCAGGTTTTAGTGGGGTTTTGTCAAGTTTTATTGGGGCTGTGTCAGGTTTTTGTTGGGGTTTTGTCAGGTTGGGGTCGGATCCCTGCTCGAGTAAAGAACCCCCAAACAAAGCAGGCATGGACGCTGTTCTCTGAAATAGCTTCCAAAGACGTGTGGACCTGGACAGCCTCCCCTGGACTGTTAAACCGTGCATGGTGATCCAACGGGAGATTCACCGCGTGGACACACTTCAGTGGTTCAGTGTAACTGCTGCCCTTGCCTCCTAACTACAGATTAACTGACGAGAAGCTCAGCTACAGAGACCATCATTTTTCCCCCCGGCCGTTCTCTAGACAAGCGGCCATCCGCCACGAGGCCAGCTATCGCCAGCGCAGCCGGCCATTTGGACAGGCTGGCCCCACGCAAGCGCTTGCGCATGTTTGTCGTACCTGACAGCATGCCTTCTTTTGTTTTTGGGATTTTGGGAAGTCATTAGAGTCATATGCTCATATTCCATTTTGCCTTTGGTGTATGTGAAGAGAGATCCATTTGCCGCGCCTGGGCGGTGCTGAAGAGCTTCCCCGACAAGGCACGGACAGACGGATAAACACAGTTTGCGGAGCCATGTTACGTCTGCTTAGTGCTACTGCTGCTTCGTGCTAAGTCGCCGGCCAACATTGAAGGAAAAGTCTTTATCCCAGCCAAGAGATGCCCATGCATCCAGGCCATCCCGCAGAAGCTGCCAACCATCTGCCTCGCTGCCCGTCACCAGAGACACCAGCGCCGGAAGCGTCACCCCTCCTGCTGCGCTGTGCCAGTGCTTTGCCGCTTCTGCCCCGCTACAGGTGTCTTCAGAAACTTCAATTCGCTGCCTCCTTGCGAGAGCAACTGGGACCTGCCCACACTGCCTGGTCCAGCAGTTTTTGATGGGTCCTGACAGTTCATATGAACACAGAAGATACGACCAGGAGGACGAGGAAGTGTTGGCCATGGCAATGGTTCACAACGAACGCCGGACTGAGATGCTCCATGTCTTGGGTGTCCTTGCCGTCAAGGATTGCAAGAACCACGGGCACGGAGACTTGTCGCAACAGGTCGCCTGAGATTGCTCCATGTCACGTGGATGACCTAAGGCACATTGTATTCAACTTGTGCGCAGGCAAGAAGGGTCTAAGTCCAGATGCTCCTGTTGCCACGGATGCGAATGTCCACGCGATGCTCCAACACGTTCGTGATGTCTGAGAGCTGATCAGGCTGAACATTTCGAAATTTCGACGGATACCTGAAGAGGATGCGACTGCCATTTGCAACCTCGGAGAGGAGGAATAGCATTGAGAATTCTTCGGCAGCGTGCAGCAAGGCGTACTGATGCACCAAAGCGGCTTCAAAAGTGAAATCAGTGTCAAACCCGAATGATTGCCAGGCTATCAAGCCATCGCGCAAGCCATCCCAGGCGAACGTAGGCTCTACGGCACGCGCCGCTGCTGAGAAGCCTGCCTTATCGCAGTAGTAGTCGTAGTAAAAGTCGTCGTCGTACTAGAACTATTACAACTACAACTACTACAACTATTGCAAATACAACTGCTACAATATGCAACAACTACCACTACAACTACGACTACGACTACTATGACTGCTACGACTGCTACGACTACTACGACTACTGCGACCATTACGACTTCTACGACCACGACTACGACTACTACTTCTACTACTACTACTACTACTACTACTACTACTACTACTACTACTACTACTACTACTACTACTACTACTACTACTACTACTACTACTACTACTACTACTACTGCTACTACTACTACTACTACTACTACTACTACTACTACTACTACTACTACTACTACTACTACTACTACTACTACTACTACTACTACTAATACTCATACTCATACTAATACTACGACGACGACGACGACTACGACGACTACGACGACTACGACTACTACTATTACGACTACGGAGTTAAGAGGAGTTTGGGGCTTTGCACTGGAGGGTTTGGGGTTTAAGGTTTAAGGCTTAATGACTTTTGGGCTTGCACTTGAGGCTCTGGGGTTTAGGGCTTAAGGCTACACGATTTTTGGCCTTGCACTTGAGGCTTTGTAGTGTTGGTGTAAGGCTACACGACTTTGGGGCTTGCACTTGAGGCTCTGGTGTTTAATTAGGGTTTAAGGTTAGAGGACTTTTGGGCTTGTACTCGAGGGCTTGGGGTTTAGGGTTCAAAGCTACACGACTTTTAGCCTTGCACTTGAGGATTTGGGGTTTAGGGTCTAAGGCTACACGACTTTTTCCTTGCACTTGGGGCTTTGGGGTTTAGGGTTGAAGGCTACACGACTTTTGGGCTTGCTTGAGGCTTTGGGGTTTAGGGTTTAAGGCTACACGACTTTTGGCCTTGCATTTAAGGCTGTGGGGTTTAGGGTTTAAGGGTAGAGGACTTTGGAGCTCTGAGACCTTGGGGTGTAGGGTTTTAGGCTACACGATTGTTGGGCTTCTACACGACTGTTGGGCTTGCCTGAGGCTTTGGGGTGCATGCACTGACTGCTTGTGTTGGTTTGTTCGCAAAGCACAGAACGCAAACCCCCCCCCAAGCAGGCAAAACGCACGAAAAGCGGCGAAAACGGCCACAACACACCGTGGTCAGTTAAGGACGTCTCACCTACTACGACTACGACTGCGACGACTGCTACTACTACTACTACTACTACTACTACTACTACTACTACTACTACTACTACTACTACTACTACTACTACTACTACTACTACTACTACTACTACTACTACTACTACTACTACTACTACTACTACTACTGCTACTGCTACTGCTACTGCTACTGCTACTGCTACTGCTACCTCCTGCTCCTGCTACTGCTACTGCTACTGCTCCTGCTACTGCTCCTGCTCCTGCTCCTGCTCCCGCTACTGCTACTGGCTGCTGCCACTGCCACTGCCACTGCTACTGCTACTGCTGAAATAAGGCCAGAGTTGCAAAAGTTGTAGACTGTTGCAGGAGCCTTCACAATGTGTGTATATCATTTTTAGAGCCGAGTCTCGAATGCCACCAGCCGGACTAGCATGACGGAGACTGCGTCACTGACTGTGCAAGTGCAATGGTAAATCGTCTTGTGGCCAACCTTTGCAGTGTTCGGAGACAGCCTGGCCTGCAATCCAACTCGTAGAATCAGAACGGTACCGATCAATGTGACTATGTTTATGTGCAGAGGCTCTCGTGCTTAAAGTGACTCGCGGATCAGAGGTATCGTCTATCTGACGCGGCCAAAAGGGCTTCAGGATCCAGAATGCAAGGGAAGTTGTGCTGATTCGCATTTCCACAATCGGCTACACAAGAGTTGAGGTAACAGCCGTCATCCATTCGAGCAAAGCTTGTCTCGAATACCTGAATGGCAGGCTGCCAGAAGCCATGCACACTCTATCACAGCATTTAATAATACTCGGCTCAGAATGAGCATGCTGGCCGCCACTGGCCAGCAGTGCCTCCTTGGCATACGCCTCATCGGCTGGATCCTGCACGGGTGAGAAGAAAAGACAAATGAAAGACCAGAAAGAAGGGCGGAAGAAGGGCAGAAAGCAGAAGAACCAAACGAAGTTGGCGGCGGCAGCTGTGAAAGGTGCACAGAAAAATCAACAGACAGGCGAGACAGCGCACAACCGGGGAACTACGAGTTCAGAATTCCAAGAAGCTGCAATCAATTGCAGTTTCCAGAATCCTCTTCATCGTCGTCACCAAATGGATCGTCATCAGCGGCCTGTGTTGCAACGTGTTGCAGGTCTCCCCTGCCTGCGTGACATGATAACGAACCAAAAGTTATCAATGTCCCGCCTGCGGCTTTGTGGGCTCACTGATGCCCACACCGTCAATGTCTCAGCGAGGGTGTGAGGCAAAGCTACATCTGTCAAAGCCGACAGTACAGACAGCTCCGACACTGGCACTGCATCCGACGGGAATACAAGATTCTCGGTTCAGGAGCGTGATAGACTCAAGAGACTCAAGAGATGCACTTGGCCGCAAGCGCAGCGACTTGCACGTAGCCGCTTCATCCTCCTTGGGCATCTGTAGCAAGTGCGCAGATGTCAGCAGATGTCGGAAAAGAAAGTCCCAGCTGGGTACCGGGCCATGACTGGCAGCTGATTGAGTCCTTTTGGGGGCTTATCTGAGTTGTACAATGGGGCCAAAAAGAATAGATCAGCCCCCTTGTGCCCATCACAAGTGACTGTCTCTTGGCATGCAATTCTTCTGTAAAGGTGCAGGACATCTTGCATCAGGGACATGAAGTTCTCAGGTGGCGGCGTACGAGGCTTTTGTGGTTGCACACGAGGTCGAGCAACAAATTCCTAAGTCACGAGGTGAAACTCAATCGATGAGCTGACGGAGTCCTTCGCGGAGCCTGATGAACATGTAACCATATGAAAAGAAGAGGATGGGACGCATCTTCGCGCGTCAAACCATTGCCCCGAAGGTCTAGATCCTGTACCGGGCTGTCCTCATGGAGGAGACCTGGAAGGGCACATGCTGTGCGCAGAAGCGATGCCGAGTCTGGCGATGTGACCGAGTCCAAAACTGCGGAGGGATTCATGCAACAGATTGTCTGCGAAGGTAGGTTCCCTGGGATCCAACTCCTGCATGTACTGCTTGCAGGCCGCACAAGGCTGCAGACGCTGTTGGAATGAAGAAATTTTTTTGCCACGACATGACTAAGCAAATTTTCCTCGGCAATTTTGGCGCAGGCGCCACTGCTGCCTAAGCGCAGGTCGGGACGCCAATGGAAACGCCTCAGGATCTTTTACGAGTGGGCAGTCTACAGCCACAAACACCCATGCATCCAAAAGGTCTGTCCAACAGAGCAACAAATCAGAGCATGAGGAGACCTTCGACACTTCTGGTGGTCATGCCTTTCGGTGATCACATTCTGAACTGACATGTTTGGTGGGGTCGTGATTGTTGCCTCCTTCTGTTGCTTTAGATTGCTAAAACTTGTCACAATCTACTTTCGCCAGAAGCATCGCGGGATGCTTAGGGGCCCAAAAAAATGAATATACGGAATCTACAAACATGGTTTTCCTGTTCAACGTTACTTGTGTCGAGGTTGAGTGCAATGGATTATGTACAAGTGTAAAAAAACTCCCCCAACAAGCTCAGCACGTTGGGATGCTCATCTCGTCATCGCCCTCTTCAGCATGCGGAGCCTCAGACAGCATCTCTTAAAGAGCATCTGAGTTTGACAAGCTGCAGCCTGATCTATCAGCCATTGATGGCCCCCCGAAGCCTTCAAAGGACCCTGAGCACGGGACGTCCAGCTCGTCGCCTGGCCGGACGAATCGGAGGTGGCCTGCAAAAGTGTTGTGGCAGCAGGTATACTAATGCAATCTTTGCAATCGCTGGGCCCCCTGACTGCCCTGGCCCAACCAGAGTGGCTTAGAGCTCTCTGGCCACTCGTCTGGTCTGGCCTGGGTCACAGGTTGGCTAGGCGGTTGGAGCAAAGCTTAGACTGACACATGCCTGCAGCATCTTGTTTCTCAAGCCGCACATCAAGAACCTCGACTTCAGTGCTCATGGATGCGCATCCAAAACGACCAGCCTCTCACAGCATCTCACAGCCGCTGTAAACCCAGAGTGGGCCAAGCTACGACACCTTCTGGAGCTGCAGTTCATTCCGTGCCTGCAATCAGAGAGTCCGTAATAAATTTAGTGAATCAGTTCTTTAAACATCCTTATCATCCTTATAAACTTGGGGTTCAAGCACCTCGTCATCCATTGGAAGCGGCACGTACAGGTTCTGGCTCGGGTCTTCGGGTGGATCTTGGTCACGCTGCTGATGCAAATTGTGGCTCATTGTGGCTGCTCCTTGAGTGCTGAGCTGGGGACCCTTGTATGCTCGTCGGCTTGGAAAGCACAGGACTTGTACTTGTGGAGGGTGCAGTCGCTCCACCTGTGGGTCGGTTCCGATCCCCCTCCAAAAAAAAGCCAAGCTAAGTGGCCTCGACTGGGAATGGTTCTTCCAGCGCCACGCCTGTCAAGGCCTCGACGAAAGCAAATTCGCCAGGTGAGCATTGCCAGTGAGTGGATATCAAGGGTGCCGCATCCACGAAATCCTTCGGTGACATGCTTTCAATCTCTGCGCGGGAAATGGCCGTTCCAGCCTCACACTCATCCACATGGAGCCATGACAGCGGTTCATCAGTTATCGAAGGAGTGAGCGACTGGTACTGACTTGCCATGACGAGGAGCTCATCAGAAGAACGCAACACCAACGCAGAAGCATGCAGAGGGTGAGGCACTCAGTAGCTCCACGAACCTGTCGCTTCGGATCAGCGCTGCCTACGCGATCGAGAGATGCGCAGGCAGCCGACAAAAAAGCAAGCGGTTCCGATTCACTTCCTACCAGTAGATGCGGCCTGTATGCCATCCAGCCAACTGTGCTGACGCTTTTTGAAGCGCTTCCGTGCAAATCTTGACGTGACCCACCTGGCGCGAAACATAGCCTCTTCAAACCTTGCCCCGAAAAGCGTGAAGACACTTGCAACACTGCCATGGCCACTTAGGTTCCACTCGGATGCGTTCCACTGGCAAGGGTTTCTCACGACCTGAACAATCGCCACAGGAAGCGCGCGTCGGCACAGCTTCTACGCCCACTTTTGGAGCATGTTCTTCCATCTCAAGGTATACCCTAAACCCTAAACCCTCAACCCGTGCTTAGAAGGGAAGATCACAGCTTCGGCCTTCAGTGACATGGCCTAGGGCGGTTCCAAGCAACGGGGACTACGTGATCTAGTGTTTTATGGCAAAAAGTACCTCGCATGTACTTGCAGGGCTGGGTGGCCGGCAAGTGACCGAAGGTTCGCAGTGCGGGTTTTCGGCAGAGGAAATGATGTCACAGAAGTGCTCAGTGCTCTGTGGAGGCGATACCAGCCCGATACCACCGATTCATAAACAAGGTGTTGGTGGTTCTGTTACAATGCGCAACAGCGAAACTTAATACTTCAATTTGAGCGATGGAAAGAGAAACTGATGACAATCAGTTTAACACAAAGCATAACTGACTAACTGCGGGCGTGACTGCCGATTCCAGGCCCAACCACTGGAAAAGGGACTGATGACAAAGCAACTCATCGCCGCTAGATTCTGCTTCTTTAGCATTTTCAGCCATGGGGCCTTGGGGGGGGGGAAGGGGGGCGGACTGTATCACTAGCAAAACATGTAAACCCTGGCCGTGGTAACCTAAATTCTGGCCTTGGGCAACTAAAATTCAACATTTTGGGTGATTTTGGGTTAAGATTTAGGGGTTTGTGAACAAGAAAGAGGTTAAGATTTAGGGGTTTGTGAACAAGAAAGAGGTTAAGATTTAGGGGTTTGTGAACAAGAAAGACCCCCAATGCACCACTGTTTGGGTCTCTCTCTGTGCTGTGCCAGCGCATGAAATGGCGGACCGGAGCATCAGGAGAGGGTCTATGTGGGGGATTTATGGGTTGATAGGGTTGAGGGTTTAAATGGCCCTCTGTTGAAACCCTGAAAGTAGGCCTGACAGGCCTTCTGCAAGCCCCACATAGGGGAGGCCAGCAGCACTGTTCAAAGCAATTGCTGATAGATGCGAGAGAGAACACGTTTTCTTGATATTAAGCTTTCAAATGTGAGTTCCGAGTTTCCATGATTCTTTGAGCCATGTGTGTTTTTAAACGTTTTGGGCAGGACGGCAAAATTTTTGATTGCACACACACACACACACCGAGACTATTTTTTATTCGTGTCGGTCGAAAAACGAATTTCTTTCAATCCGACAATGTTTCACAGGGGGGGGGGGGGGGGGCAGGGCGTGTCAAAAAATGACCCCTGGCACTTGACACAGGTGCCGGATGCTTCTGATGCCTCAGTTTTTTCCAAGTGTGACATCATCATTCAATTCCTCAGACAGACTTGCAGCCCAACAGACCCCTGAAGTTGACCTGCCAGGGCCACGCGTGAGCATGTGGGACAGAGCACCCTAAACCCTAAAAACCCTAAGCCCTAAGCCCTACACCCTAAACCCTAAGCTCTGGGAACCTTTTTCTTAGGACTGGAACTGAAGCCAGGGCAGCAGCCATCCATCCAGCTGACAGCTCTAGGAACCCTAAACCCTGAACCCTAAGCCCTAATTAAGCCCTAAGCCCTAAACCCTAAACACTAAGCTCTGGGACAGAGCAAAAGTGTAGGGTTTATATGGTTTAGGGTTTAGGGTAAAATAGTGCGCTCTGGGACAGAGCAGAAGAAACAAAGCTCTGGGACAGAGCAGAAAAAAAGAAGCAAAGCTCTGGGACAGAGCGCAACAAACAAAAAGTTCTGGGACAGAACAGAACTGGGACAGAGCAGGAGTATCAAAGCTTTAGAGCAGAAAGAAGCAATGCTCTGGGACAGAGCAGAAGAAGCAATGCTCTGGGACAGAGCAGAAGAAGCAATGCTCTGGGACAGAGCAGATGAGTACAGCAGAATCACAGACCTGCAGCCCAGCAGGCCCTTTCTGATCTCCAGCAGCTGGAAGGCCTCGGGTCAGGTGTTGGGTTCCTTGTAACAAGTCGTAGTAGAAGTAGTAGTAGTAGTAGTAGTAGTAGTAGTAGTAGTAGTAGTAGTAGTAGTAGTAGTAGTAGTAGTAGTACAGTAATAGTACAGTAATAGTAATAGTAATTCACTAGTAGTAGTAGTAGTAGTAGTAGTAGTAGTAGTAGTAGTAGTAGTAGTAGTAGTAGTAGTAGGCAATAGCAGTAGCAGCAGTAGCAGTAGCAATAGGAGGAGTAGTAGTAGTAGTAGTAGTAGTAGTAGTAGTAGTAGTAGTAGAACTAGCAGTTGTGGCAGTAGTAGCTGTGCAGTAGCAGTAGCATAGCACTAGTAAGAGTAGTAGTAGCAGTAGCAGTAGCAGTCACAGTAGCAGCAGTAGTAGTATAGTAGTAGTAGTAGTAGTAGTAGGAGTAGGAGTAGGACTAATTGCAGCAGTAGTAGTAGTAGTAGTAGTAATAATAGTAGTAGTAGTAGTAGTACATTTAGTCTTAGGACCAGGACTAGTAGTCGCAGTAGCAGTAGAGGTAGCAGTAGCAGTCGTAGTAGCAGTAGCAGTGTTAGTACTAGTAGTAATAGTAATCGTCGTAGTAGTACTAGTAGCAGCAGTAGTACTAGGAGTAGTAAACATAATAGTAGTAGTAGTAGTAGTGGTAGAAGTAATACTAATAGTACTAGTACTAGTACTAGTAGTAGTAGTAGTAGTAGTAGTAGTAGTAGTAGTAGCAGTAGTAGTAGTAGTAGCAGTAGTAGTAGTATCGTAGTAGTAGCAGTGGTAGTGGTAGTAGTAGCAATAGTAGTACTAGTAGTAAAGTAATAGTAATAGTAATAAATACTAAAAGTAGGAATAGTCGTAGTAGTAGTAGTAGTAGTAGTAGTAGTAATAGTAGTAGTAGTAGTAGTAGTAATAGCAGTAGTACTCATAGTAGTAGTAGTAGTAGTAGTAGTAGTAGTAGTAGTAGTAGTAGTAGTAGTAGTAGTAGTAGTCAGTAGTAGTAGTAGTAGTAGTAGTAGTAGAAGTAGTAGTAGTAGTAGTAGTAGTAGTAGTAGTAGTAGTCGCAGTAGTAGTAGTAGTCGTAGTAGTAATAGTAGTAATTGTAATAATAGTAGTAGTAGTAGTAGTAGTAGTAGTAGCAGTAGTAGTAGTAGTCGTAGTAGTAATAGTAGTAATCGTAATAGTAGTAGTAGTAGTAGTAGTAGTAGTAGTAGTAGTAGTAGTAGTAATAGTAGCACTAGTAGTCGTAGTACTAGTAGTAGTAGTAGTAGTAGTAGTAGTAGTAGTAGTAGTAGTAGTAGTAGTAGTAGTAGTAGTAGTAGTAGTAGCGGTAGTCGTCGTAGTAATAGTAGAAGTAGTAGTAGTAGTAGTAGTAGTAGTAGTAGTAGCAGTAGTAGTAGTAGTAGTAGCATGAGCACTAGCAGTAGCAGCAAAGCAGTAGCAGTGTAGTCGTAATAGTGGTAGTAGTGGTAGTAGTAGTAGTAGTAGTAGTAGCAGCAGCAGCAGCAGTAGCAGTAGCAGTAGCAGTAGAAGCAGTACACAATAGAATGTCAATGGTCTTGGTAGTGCCAATGGTAATATGAACAACAGTAAGCAAACTAATACTGGTGCGAACAAGCAATATGTGTTCAATGACATCAGTTCAGGGCCTCCAAAGGTTTAGTGCTTTAAGCTCGAACATGTTGGGATTTTTTGTAATAGGTTGTTATGAGCTTATGTCGATGTTAATGAGCTTTCTTGGTCCCTATTTCTACTTGGAGTGGATGAGCCCTTGATTGAGAAGTAAGCTTGGGATTTGTATGTCATGCAAACAAGTGAAGGCTTCGATTTGTCGGTTTTCCTTGGTGATTCACAGGGATACAACAATCTGAGATGCTAGCATATGAAGCATGCTATGTCGATGTGACACACTTGATTTCATTGCGCACCCGAAATCACATGTCCTTGTGAACTGTGTGGCTGCTGACACTGCCAGGGCAGATGCACTCAGACCAAGCAGTTTGTCATTCAGCTTGCCTGCACCTCAGACCCAGTTGCCTTTTTCACAGTGAGCCAGACATGAGCTGAGATCTGTCATGGGGGGTGAGTTAAAGTACATGCAGCCCTGCATGGAGTGGCCATGGTCTGCAGTGATGGCAACTGGCTCCAGACAGGGTTCCTTACAGCCCTGCAGCCCTGCAATGTGGGATGGGCTGGCAGTGGAAGAACGGTGGCTGGATTTGGGAGGAGGAAGCCAGGGGGTTACCTTGTGAATTGTGGGAGTTGCATAGGTCCCATTTCCAACCCCACTGGTTCGAAAGGCTCCGAAGCTTAAGCGTGCAAGCGGTGTCGTTGTGGGCAGCTCCCATGACAATGACTCCCATCAGAGGCTGGGAGCTGGGTGCAAACCGTAAAACCCTGAAACCTGATCTCCTAAACCTTTTGCTCAGGAGAGAAAAGGATCGAGATGGACCAAACATAAAAACAAAGCTGGACCAAAAAGACAGGGAGATCAGTGATCTGAAGGCACCGACATTTCATAGTCAGTGTAGTAGGTTCCAGAGCACTGACCATTCATTCTGGACAGGAGCAGCTACACAAGGTTACCATGGAACTCGGCGCTGCAAACTCGCAGAACACAAAGCTCAAAGCACCTCGACTGCACCCAGGGTCTTGATCCCTTGGAGAGCCAACCAATGGGAAACCTTCCATGCCAGGAGGCAACGGAGACTCATGATGAGGCAATGGGCCTGGATGATTGATCACAGCTAGTTGAGTGGGGCCAGGTTAGACTAAGACACCAGAGTGACAGTAACTGCAAGGAGTTCAAAAGGCTCCAAGACGACCTCGCCAAGGCGACACCGCTGTAGGGTGGCAAGCTGAACCCTAAGCAATATGTTTCCAGACCCTGTAGGCAGAGCATTCCCTCACAGATGCCCGAGATGCGAAGAAGCTGGCGCAACAGGCCCATCAGTCACATCAAAAATTGGAAGCCTTTGGCCATGTCCCTGCCAGGATCTCGCAAAGCTTCGCTCCACCCAAATTGCAGACAAAATGCAACTGGAGGGTGAGATCAATGAACTCCGGAGGGCCCGGGACGAGGCTATGAAAGAGAAGGCAGGGCAGGGCCAGTGTCACATTCCATGGAAGCCCATTGATACTGAGCATGCCTGGCAGGACATCGCTCTGAAGTCGTGCGAGGATCACACCTCTCAGATCTCAAAGCTGGAGGACAAGCTGGGGGAGACCATCACTTGTCACTTGACAACCACATCTTGCAACAATCAGTGAGTGACACTCGAAGAATTGCACCTGGCAGGCCAGACTAGCAGACCTGCAGAACAAGCTGGCGCAGAGCAAGGTGCATCGATCGAATTAGAGTGGAAAGACACAGAAGTAGCTCACTGTCATTGCCAGGGCAGGTGTCAGAGCTTGAAGCGAAAGCTGGCAGACAAGGAGAAGGAGCTACAGAGTGCCCAGGACACACTCCTGAAACTGAAACCAATTATACAATAACATGTTTGACCAACATACTCTCTAGTTTTGGTGTGAGGAGACACTGGAACAAGGTGATCAGGGCCTGAAAGACATAATGTACAGAGCTGTGTACCAGGCTGAATCATGACATGTGGCTAGAAGAGCAGTAATCATTGCCTGAGTATTTATTCTTTCGTGGCTGCACCTGCAGGGCTCACCCACATCACCTGTTCTCGAGCCCAAAGTGGAGCCCAGTGACGACGAGGCCTCCTATGCGGCCTGAAGTGCAGCTGAGATACTTAGAAACAAACCAAATTATGCCCAAGTGGTCCCCAACTCATTCCTTCAAAACCCTACATGTTCTGAGCCTGTGAAGTCCTTGTTTCCAGATGGTGCCCACAGAGCTGGCCTCACCACCAGTGGTGGATTCTGAGAGCGACTGAGCCCTGCAGTCATGACATTGGAAAAGGGATCGTGCACTGAGAGTTCTTGACCTGCTTATTCATTTCAGCCACTGCACTGACTGATGACCTATGTGACATTGAGTGCTGGTTGCTTTGAGGCCAGAAATTGCTGGCCTGGACTGCGTTTCCTGCAGGCAGAGATGCTTGCAGCTCCCGAAACTCTTGACACTAAAAAGGTTTGGGTGGGTTGGGGATTTAAGTTCAGTGCTTAGGAAAAGGGTTTGGGCTGGGACTGCTGGGTTGAAGCATGATAAACCTGAGCCCTAAACCCTGAGCCTGGCCACTGCAGGCTACTGGTCTGGTGGCAGAAGTGGAGCACGCCAGGGGTGTTTAAGCCTGTCTAGATTTAGGGTTTAAGGGCTTGATTTAATGTAAGTAGATTGATGGGAGTCTGTGTCACAATTGTCTTTTATTGGGTGGGTGTCTCGAGACATGCAGGTTGATGGGTTCAGGCGTTTAGGAGTCTAGGGGAAAATTGAGGCTTAGGGCTTTGCAGGGTTTAGGAGTTTGGGAGTTTAGGGGGTATTTCAGCTCTTGGTGTTCTCTTATTTCTTGGTTGAGAGCAGCATAGTTGGGCTCAAAACTCGAAGAGTACTGAGACACATTGCCACTCATCACTCAGCATGATGGACTTCACCGTGGATATGCACATCGACTATGTTTCCGGGTTGTCAACAAGGCACCCATACTATGTGACTCTCTTCAGCACTGGAATCACGTCAGTCTCTGAACCTGCAAGCCCTAACCCCTATGTTGGAAGCTAGGAACACCAACTTCGGGCAAGCTAGGAGCACCAACTTCGGGCAGCGCACAGATGCTGCTGTTGGACCAGACCCAGTGGCTGAAATCAAGTTCATAGCAGAGCCTTTCAGCATGGTCTTGACCTTGATTCAGTGTCAGATTGCAAAATTACTGTGTTTTTTCAGTGGGAAATCAGATCTCACAGGTCTGGCACCACAAGACCTATGCCAGCATGGTTGGCCATAACATGCTGGTCTTCACGATTCATCGCCAGAACGCAATGAGTGCAGATTGCGAAATGGGCCATACCAGCATTGCTCCCTGATGCAAAGAGTAGCTAGCCGCTTTAAATCTTGATGGCATTTTGGACATTGAGAGTCTCAGCATCGTGCACAAATGCCACTAAGGGGACCAGTGTCCTCAGCGATGAATGGCAGAGGTATGAGCTGCCAGTCAGTTCAGGTGGCCGCGCCATCGCAAAGCTTATGCTGGAGCTGAAGCACCGTGGGGAACCAGTGGGTCCCAGCAGCAGCCCTGCAGACCCCGACAGCCCCACAGACCAGCAGCCCTTCAGCTCTTCCCCCAGTGCACCAGCAGCCCCAGATGTCCAGCAGGCCTTGCAATTTGGCCCCAGCCCCAGCCCCAGCCCCAGCCTGGGGCAGCCAGCTATTGGCTGGGATGGCCTGCAGCTGGCTTTGCGCAGGGGTTATGACATGGGTGTTGCAAAAGCTGACCCGCTGGAGTCGTGGCAGTGGCTCTTCATGGCGCAGAATGCATCCTCGTATGGTGGCGTTCCGTTCGCTGTCTCCATCCAGGAGATTGCGAAGAAGTGTGACATGGCCAAGTTTTAGTTGAGCTCATGAAAGGTAGTGGCTCGTTCTGATTGACTGTTGAAAAGCTGAAGACACAATGACCAATTATGATTGCCCCCCCCCCCTTTGCAATCTATCAGGTCAGAGCTCCGTAGACATCTTCCCGAAGTTGGATGTTCGGGTGATGCAGACCACCTTGAAGACAACAGACCGGCAGACCTACAGACGAGAAATCGGTGCCGCTTCTGCATTCATAAGAAGTTCATGAAGACCACAATGCACTAACTGCCACACCCCCAGATCCCAATTACATCTCACCATGGGGTCCCGCACATGCAGACTCACAGACTCAAACCAATAGCCTGCACCTGTAGACCCCAAAGTGAAAGTCATGATGTTCCAGTTAAACCATAAAGCCCAGACCTGACAAACTTTCAAGTCCAAGGTCTACTTGAGCAGCTGATGAACAACCCGCAGAAGCAGCAACTCCTTCACGCGTGGCTGCACGACACTTCTCATCGATTCAGAAAGGGGCTTCAGGTTTGTATGGTCTGGCAGGGCGTGGGACTGGCTGCTTATTTTGGATGTGGCCTTTTCGAAAGGACTCGAGAGCTGTGGTTGAGATTTAGGTGTGGGTTTGAGGGTTTTGTTTTGCTACAACACAGTCAAAACAAACAGCAATCAGCAGCAGGACTAAGGCAGGTATCAGAGCTTATAGTTAGAGGTGGTGTTCTGTTTTAACGCCTAAGTCAAGCAGCCCAAGGAAATTACCCAGACCAACATTCCGTGCACAGCAGCCATGCTCTTTGCCTTCCAGGAAGGACGCAGTTTCGCAGAGTGCTCTGTTGGCTACATGTTCCCGAACACCCCTGAGTACCGCCTGTCAGACCATGCTGCCTGTTTGCAGGACCAGTCCTTTTTCATGTAGAACCAGAAAAAGCTTTTTATAACTTTTTCATTCACACCAAATGGTGGGTCACTTTTTCTCGTTAAGTCAAGGTGAACGCAGCCATGCTTGTCATTCGAGATGCAATGGTGCTGATTGGCAATTGGACTGGGTTGTCAGTGCAGACCAACAGACCTGCAGCCGCCCACCAGGATAAAGTTGACGAATAACAAATTATAAAACTGCACATGTCCCTACTCTACCCCCTGAACCTTCAAACATTCAGACCACCCATCACCTGGCAGGAGACATTGGTTGAGTTCTTGAACGCCCACATGGGGTGGGGTTGGCACAAGCAGGAAGTGCCAATTCTCGCAGATCCAAGTCAGAAGTGGGAGCTTCAGATGTTTGACAACGACCTCATCCCTGCCTCCATTGCGCACGCCCGCAGGGACGACTTCAGCTTCTCAGCAATTATTATTGCAAACTTTCAGCTATGAACAAGATTTGATGTCAAGTTTGTGTTAGGCTGATGTTGTGTCTTCTGCTGAAGGCTGGACAGACCTGTTCGAGCCACTCGAGCAGAAGAGCTTCTGGCTGGAGATGAATCACCATTTCCTGTGGGTGTTCCATGTGAAGACGAACCAGGCTTGGCGCCCGTCCGACACATCGGACACAGACTTACAGACCAACAGACCCACGGTTGGTCCCGGCCCAAGCCCAGGCTTCCCCCCGCACATGGTGCACTTCAAGGTGCTTAGGAAGCAGGAGGAATCTGCGGTTTGGTCGCGGGGGGTCGATTCCCGCAAGATCATCTACGGAGACACTCACCTTGACACTAAAATGTTTACTACTTTTCTGTGGAACACAGCAAAAAAAGCCTGCCTCTTATAGGCAGGACGAACTAAATCATTTAGGTCCTCCAACTGTGAACTCTTGTGGGTCTTCATCAGCCCAGGCGAAGGAGCCGTTTGTGCCCATTTTTGCAGAGAGGAACGGCCTAAACCCCAACTGGCTGGTCCGCCGACTCAGCCTCAAATCCAACACCGGCAAGCTTTTCGAGCAGGAATCGTGGATGTGACCAGGCGTGCATTTGGCCATTCCGAATTAATAGCTCCACTTTCCTGGGTTGATATTTGGGATGTATCAAGATGTTGTTCTTAGGGTTTAGGCTCAAGGGTATTGGGGTCAGTGATTTGGATTTAGGATTCAGGTTTTGGGGAGTTTCCGGCCAGTCAGGCAGATCAGCCAATGGTCTTTGGATCGGATGGCAGTTGCGCGCACAGCAGTGGGTGCCCAGCGCTTTGCCGTCATGCTGGAGATGATTCTTTTCCAGCAATTGGCAATTCATTACCCTGATTTTGTATCATCCACAACCCATTTTCTCTGATTTCATCTTGATGACTGTCATGAATTCATACCTGAGGTCTCATGCTCCCGGGGCCAAAAGTTCCAACCGACCCAAGCTCACCTTGATGAAAGCCTTTTGGATGAATGGTCTAAAAGCCAACCCTGAGTCCTCTCCCCAGAAGCACATACTAGGCATTATGTGCATATTTATGTATATATATATATATATGTATGTATGTATGTACTGAAACCTGGCTCTGGCCCCAACCGAAAGCATGTGGCCCTTAACCTTTGATACCCTAGACACTAGAGCCTAAACCCTAAACCCAAACTCCTAAACCTGTAGCCTGAACACTTGGCATTATTGCTGAAAGTGAATATAAACCCCAAGCTTGTAAACCTGAACCATCAGTCACCTCTGCACCCATGAGCCTGAACCTTATGTTCTCGAACAACTAAGTTGAAGTCTGCCTCAATGACAGAAGACGTTCTGCGTCTGGTACGCTTCTGAGCGGCGGTGCTTCCAGCTTCCAGACCTGCAGACCTGCAGACCTGCAATGTAGTGGCTCGAAAACATGGCAGGATCAGGCTGTTCAAGATTGAAGTTTGTCGCTAGCGTTGCAGGCTGTTGTGCAGGAGTACAAAGGAAGCTTGTTTCATTTTGCAGTGCAATGCACATGCCCACAAATGACAGCAACAAACAGTCGCTTCACCCAGTGAGTGTGAAAAAAAAGGTGGTCCAAGTTTCTTGGCTTATTGTGGAACCCAGGATTGTTGGGAAGTTGGTTTATAGTTAGGGCAGTTTAGGCGTTGTGTATTTCAATATACTGGATTCACGGAGTCGGAGAATTAGATGAGTTTCAGGTCAGGTGGGAGGGGGTGTGTAGTACATTGTCGATATTTGAAGGTGAATGGTGTTCAAAGGCTGTCGCAATGCTTCAAGATACACTGACACATGATTGATGTGGTGAGGCCTGGCCAGCACAGGAAGAGGATTGGTCGTGGGTTTGGGATAAACCACCCTGAGTAGGCTGCCCAAACAACCCTAACCTCGTGATCTGGATGACCCTGGCCTCTGTAGTGTTTAACCCACACTTTCTCATTCTAACCCACGTTGTCAAATTGAAATAGTGACTCTGAGCCTTGAGTCCACATCCAGAAAGATGCCGAAAACCAAAGACAAGCCTAAACTCCCTGGCAAACAACCGGAACTTGGAATCATGAACACCTGTGTCTTAAGCCTGTGCCCCAAGCCTAGTATCCCAAGCATATTGCAAAGTGTTCCCACAGCCCTGACTCTGATCTCGTTCTCCTTGATGCCAAAAACCTGAAAAGAACAAACCGAACATCCCGAACACCACACACCCCAAAGGGGCCAAACACCCAAGCAACACAAGAAAGACTCAGGTCCTTCTCCAGCCCAGCAGACCAGCAGACCAGGTCTGCATGGTTTTCAGGCTGGGTCACTTTTGCATTCTAGAGTTTCGGCCTTAGGGTTCTTTCGACACCTCCATGTGTAGGTGGCCTTGACCGCTAACCCTGAACCCGACACCGATTGCCAAACCCCGAAAGTCCAAACCCCAAACTGAATCCTTCTTTTCTGTGGAAGAGTGGAAGAACAAGGAAGCTGCACCCTGCAAGCCTCAAAACTGTTCACCAGGATCCCAGGGAGCTTACAGCCAAAACCCTGAAACCTGGGCCAGCTGCCTGGGATCCTGGCATAATCTTGCACTGAGCACCTGCCCAAGGAGAACTTGAATGGGGGGAGGGGGGGGGGGGGGGGGGGGGGGGGGGGGGTTGGGCAGTTTGGTAAAACAACAGGTTGCGTCTTGACTTTTCTTGTACAAACATTTACATGGCCTGTCCAATTGCATGTCTACACTGTTTTCTATAGGAAAAACCAAGTCGCAACCGGTTGCGTCTTGGCTTTTCCTATACAAACATGTACATGACCTGGCCAATTACATGTTTCCACTGTCTTCTACAGGAACCACCATGTCACAACTGGTTGCATCTTGGCTTTTCCTATGCAAACATCTACATGACCAGCCCAATTGCATGTATACACTGTTTTCTATAGGAAAGCCAAGACGCAACCAGTTGTGACTTGGCTTTTCCTGTACCAACATGTACATGACCTGGCCAATTGCATTGTATATGGAGCTTTCTATAGGAACATCCAAGTCGCAACCAGTTGCGTCTTAGCTTTTCCTATACAAACATGTACATGACGTGTCCAATTGCATCTATCTGATATTTACTCTCGGAAAAGCCAAGACGCAACCGGTTGCGACTTGGCTTTTCCTATATAGAACATGTACATGACCTGAAAAATTCATGTGTATGCTGTTATCTATGGAAAAAGTGACTTCGCAACCAGTTGTGTCCCGACCTCAGCACTAGCCCTCACCTCTGAGTCTGAAACCTCAAGACCCTGCAAAACCACATGTGCACACCCACAGACCCCAAAACACCTGAAGAAGTTGACATTGCATGTCAACTTCTTAACACCAACCCCCCACCCTGCCCCAAACCTGGTGCCCCCAAACCCTAAAATGGCATAGGCGATTCACCCAGCTATAATCTGATGAAGAGGATTCATGGCTTCTGCGTTTAGTGTCTGGGGTTGGGTCTAGGGTTTCCCAAGAGCCAAGCGTCAGGCCAGCTGACTTCGAAGCCACAGGCCGGCTTCGAGGTGCTAAGGAAGAGGGGATTCAGTAAACCTGACTCATCTCAGAGCCTTTCAGGGTTTAGGGGTGGGCTTAGGCTATTAGGGAAAAGTAGGAAAGCTCTGGGACAGAGCAGAATAAAAGAAACAAAGCTCTGGGACAGAGCACAACAAAAAGAAAGCTCTGGGACAGAGCAGAAGTCTCCCAAAGAAAGCTCTGGGACAGAGCAGGAGTATCAAAGCTCTGGAGTTCTTTCTGGTTCATGCCAAAATCCTAAACCCTAAGCCCGAAACCTCAACCACCCTCACGTCAGGCCCGATTTGAAGAACTTCAACAGCAGGCAGACTGATGTGGGACTTGGGTTAGGTCTAGGGTGGGTTTAGGGATGTCGGGGTTGGATTTTGGGCCGTAGTATTCACCAAGACTCTGGCCCTGTTGTTGGGTTGGGTCTTCACTGTAATGTGATTAGGGTTCGGGCCCTAGTGTGTTTTGTTTCTTGGCTAGGATTGGATGAGAAACTGGGCCCCTTTGATCCCTTTCCTTGTGCTGTCGGTTTGGGTATTTAGGTTTAGGGCTTAGGGTTGACAACAGGAGGGTGACTTTGAGGTAGGCTGCCAAAGCAAGGGATTCAGGGTTCTTGCAAATGCCACAAAGTCCCACTTAGTAGGCTTAGTGGTGGGTGTTGGGGGGAAGGCTCAGACTGTGGTTCCTGACAGGAAAGTTGCCAGGTGGTTTGAAGGTGAATTAGTGGGTGACTTTGGTCGTAAAGCTACTGTTCCCTGTCCTCCTTCTCTGCATGGTTTTTGTTGAAGACGCCCCAGGGCAAGTGGGAGCAGTAAGTCATATGTATCCCCTGATCGCTTATAGCTTCAACATGAAGTAGTAGGACGACCTGTCTCCTCGCCGATAGCGTGGATGCATCTGGAAGGATTCAACAAACGGCTACTACACCAAGACTTGGATACGACATGGTTGCAGCATGCTGATGATTTAGGAAGACTAGGATGGTGCCATGACCACATTTGCACGTCGCTGTCCTGCTTCACACATGTGCAGCTCTACTCAGCACTGAATGTTATCTTGGAGCCACAACACTCTTAGAGATCTCATACCAGTACTGGCCCTGCTGCACATCATGATCTCTTCTGCGCCATTCCATGTGTGAGACGATACTATATCACCATCTCATTCTTATGGTGGTTGCACACCGGCTAGCGCGCAAAGTTTTGTGTAGGGGTTCGGCTGTGAAAGGTGTGGATGGTCTGCTGGTCTAAATTGATGTTGTAGTCTGTGCTGTTCAAAGTACATCGGTTCAGCTGTGCTTTTTTTCATGGAGCCGGGGCCTGTGCTGACTACATGAAAAGGTTCATTGCAATGTGTCTTTCAGAATCGCAGGAAGCTTGCAGTCGATGATGTCCTTCATGGTCTTGCATTCCTGATCATTTATGACCTCAGCAATAGCAGCGTGTATCTTCATGCCTTGGACTTCTAGCATGCTTTGCTTGCTCCAACTGCCTGGCCCTGCACTTGTGTCACTTTTTCTTTGCCCTTTCTTTGGAGGTTTTCATGAAAATATCTAATTAGACACCTTCCCTCACACTGAGCAAGCAGCTCTGAGTTTGGACCGAAAATTACAATTCTAGAATGCTTCAACAAGTGTTTCCATGCAGCATGTCTTTCTTTGTCTGAGATTCTAGAGGGCTGCCCAAAGCAAAGCCGACAGTGTCTAAGCTTTCAGTTTCAGGTTTCGGTTTTAGGGTTTACAGTCTGGATGCAAAAAAAAAGGGTTTACAGTTTATAGGTGGAGTGCAATGTTAGATTACATTGGGGGCAAGGGTAACAATGAGTTCTCTGCAGGCTTGCCTCGTTCTCGAGGACTGTGCTTCTGTTGCCTGGAGCTCGGGTTGCCAGCCCAAGAGCAAGGGTGCAGGCTGAACCACATTTAGGGTTTAGGGTTGGGCAAGGTTAGGGTGGAGTTTCCATCATGGCAGCGCTAGTTCTGAGATTGGATGGCACCCTTTTCAGGTGTTTGGCTTCAGGTTCAGAGGTCAAGTCTATGAGGGTTCATCAGAGTTTAGGAAGTTAGTGCGTTGACCCCAGCACTGCTCTGGCGGGCAGGAGTTGAAGTGTGTCAAGTCGATCGTGCTTTGGGGCTCAAGCTCTACCTTACCGCGACAGGGTGTTCTTCGACACCCTACTATATTGTGGGTCCGACAGACTGACCTGCTGACACAGGCCTGGACGTTTTGCCATGTGAACTTACGAGCTGAGACATAGCTATGGCAATTCCATATCTCTAGATCTTCATCCCCACACCCAAAACCCAGAAGCAACACTGTGATCTCAGTCCTCGAGCCTTCGAGCTGCGACCCTACAGACCTGAAAGAACCCCTAAGCCCTCAACACACCACGTGAAACCCTAAACCCTGCAACGCTTACTTCCACCTGACAATGTAGTAGCCTTTGATGTTTAAACTCAAGTCTGAAATATACTACTTTGCAGAACACAATGATTTTCAGACCCTCAGAATATCACTTACCTCAGATCTTAAACTCTGAGCCCTGAATCCCTGAGCCACAGGCCCCCACCCCCCAAGACATGCAGGCCCAGGACTTTCTCGCACAGACCAGCAGACCTGCAGCCTCGCCCAGCTTGAAAATCACCAGGCCGACCAATGTTCAGCCCTTGTCATGTTTGGGGTAAAGATGATGGATAAATTGTGTGGCAAGCTCTGCAAGACTAGCTCGCTATCAGACCAATTTCCATCAGCTGTGTCATCTTTCAAGAAAAGCAACATCCAGGAAAGTGGAAGTGTGGTCCACAGACTAGAAGTCGAATCGGGGATTCATCAAAAGACACTGTGCCCTGCTGCTCTTTCAGTGCACCACTACAACAGTAACAAGTATCAAATGAGGGGTCTTATCGCAGTTTACAAGGTAAGGGTGTACAGCTTAGGCATCAGGATTTTTTTGTTTATTCTTAGTCTTGTAGGTTTTACAGGGTCTGTTTTTTCAAAGAAAGAACTTACCAACTACTTACTAGACAACATCTTGACAAATGGTCTTGAATCAACTGGAGGGAGGTCTTCTATATGGGGTTGAGGTTTGGATGGGGTTTGGGTTTCCAAGAATCCAGGGTTGGGGGCTCATGATGTGGTTTGTTGTTTTCTGGCCAGAACTTCACAGCTCAGATGCCAAATGAGGGTCTATGATTCGACCTACAGACAAAGTCCCTAAACCCTTAGACTGTTCATGTGCTGCGAAAAAGGCATCATGGTGGGCCTTTTCCGGTTTAGGGTTTAGGGTTTAGTGTTTAGGGTTTAGGGCCTAAACCCTAAACCCTAAACCCTAAACCCTAAACCCTAAACCCTAAACCCTAAACCCTAAACCCTAAACCCTAAACCCTAAACCCTAAACCAGGCTCTCAAGCCCGAAAGCCGGGCCCGGGCAGAGCCGAAACCACCAGAGGGCAGGCCCAAAGGTCGACAGGGGGGGGGTCAAAAACGGGCCTCCGAGCGATCGGGAAACTAGCGCTAGTTTCCCGATCTGGTTAGGGCCCCAAACTGCTTCCCGATCTCTCGGAGGTCACAAATGGGCCTCCGAGAGATCGGGAAGCAGTTTGGGGCCCCAACCAGATCGGGAAACTCGCGCTAGTTTCCCGATCGCTCGGAGGCCCGTTTTTGACCCCCCCCTGTCGACCTTTGGGCCTGCCCTCTGATATTTTCGGCTCTGCCCGGGCCCGGCTTTCGGAGCTTGAAAGCCTTAAGGTTTTTAGGTTTCCGTGGAGCCTCAAGGGTGGGGTTTCTTCGGTTTGGGGTTGTAGGGCTGTAGGGCTGTAGGGCTGTAGGGCTGTAGGGCTGTAGGGCTGTAGGGCTGTAGGGTTTAGGGTTCAGGGTTTAGGGTTTGGAGTTTAGGGTTTTTTTTGGCCACCCGCTTAGCTGACCTCTCGGCCACTCTGGGTTTAGGGTTTTTTTGCCACCCGACTAGCCACGGCAATGCGGGGTGCAAGGGTTTAGGGTTTGGGGTTTCGGGTTTAGGGTTGAGGGTTTAGGGATTAGGGTTTAGGGCTGTAAGGCTGTAGGGCTGTAGGGCTGTGGCGGCAGGCAGCACCTGTGGAGAAGCAGCTCGCCTGCGAGGCTTGGTTGCTTCCTGAAACCCTAGACCCTCAACCTTAAACAGACAAACCATGACCTAGACTGCTTTTCTGGACCCTCCCTTTTCATGGCACCGACTCAACCTCAATACTACCATGACAGGATGTTCTCCGGTTTGCTGGCGATCGATGAGAGTCTGCCCCCAGAGTGCAAGCCTGTAGGAAAGCAACATCGCACCCATTTCAAAAATGTCAAACGAAGAAGTATACATAATCCGAAGGTGTTTTGGAAGGGTGTGCGACAAGCAAATCATGCAACTGCACAATGCAGAGATTCCAGAACTGAGTCACAGCTTTCACAGCTTTGGCACCCAGCCTCTGCAGACCCAGTTCCTGCAGACATTCCAGACTCACAGACCTCAGAGGAAGAGCTTAATTCAGACTCTTTGTGCGGCAGCTTTTTAAGTCTAACTGAGATAGCAGAGCTGACTTATGGAAAGCCGCCAATTCAACAGAGACGATTGCATATGCAAATTCGTCGTAATTGCAGATGGTCACTAGAATGCATTAATTCTGAGTGGAAGCAGCATCCTGTTCATTCCATGCTTGAGGAACGGAGAAAAGTTCGCACAGAACAATTCCAAGCCCGCTGTCAGGCAGCCCAAAAACAAAGGCTGGCCAGAATCCAGGCCAAGAAGCATGCACGGGAGCTGCAACTGAAGCAGAATTGAAAACAAAAGTCCGCCTGCTTTGTCATTGCAGCTTTGCAAGTGAAAGGCATGTTTGCACGTGTCTGCATGAATCGGCAGCATGCCCAAGCCTTCCAAAAAGAAGCGAACTATCCGTGAGGTGGACCCCGACCCAGACCCATGGCTTTCTGAGCCTTGTGAGCCCCGGCAGTCAGCCCCACGGGAGGTAAGGGCTCGCCACGATGAGGATCCGTGGGCAGAAGTGGAGGCAGAAGACCCTGACCCATGGTCAGAGGCACAGCCCAGCAGACCTGCAGACCGGTCTGCTTTCACAAATGCTGTTCAAGCCAAACAGCAAGTCCACCTGAATGCAGCTGCAAAGCTGATGGCCAATGCAGGCAACAGAGACCCAAGCAAGGAAGCCTTCACGAAGTATGAGAAAGATGGCATGGATCCAGGGAAAGTCAAAGTGAGATGGGCCAAACCATGCCCACGTGGATGCAAACTTGAAGGCTGTGCATCAAAAGGCCTGAGCCTAGACGACTTGCAGGATGTTTGTTCCAACTTCTGGAAAATCACCAGTGAGGAACGGATGCATTTGATGCAGGCACAATTTGGGGACAACCCCAATCATGTCACAGAGTACTACATTGGCCACAAGCGTGTGTGCTTTGCAAATTTTTGTTGCAAACTGGGAACCAGTGAGCCGACACTGCGAAAGTGCATTCAAGGTGTGCCTGACATGCGCAAACAGCATGGCCCAGCTCCATCCCAGCAGGTTTCTGAGGCTAGCGTCAAAGTCGACCATTTCTTTCAGGAACTGCACCAATCAGCTGCAGAAGCATTGCCCGAAGACCCACGCTGTGCACTTTCATTGGATGGTGATCCTTGGAACCAAGCTACTAGGCATGGGTTTCAGCATTTTTAGAATGTTTTAACAGTCCATTTCCCGCCAGCTGCAGCCTAGTGTTTATGTGCATATCTGAGGATATGCATTACAAGCATAGCAGCCCTCCTGTGGCAGTCAGTTGCCAGATCAGCCATGCAGGCTTGCCAGTGCGATACATACAGCACTGCCAGCTCACAGACTTGTATTGGCAAATGCAAGCAGAATGGGATGTGTTGGCAGCCCATCTGCCCAGTGTTGGAGCGTGCCCTAGCTATAAGACTTTCTCCAGGCGGTACCAGAGCACATGGAAGAAGATGCTTGTGATGAGGAAATCGTCGCAACACAGCCAATGCCGTTTGTGCTTCGATCTTCAACAGGTCCTGGCGTCAAAGACTGCCCGATGGGCAGACAAGCTTCAGGCAGCAAGAATGTTGAAAAGTCATCAGCGAGAACAATACCACGACAGACTTCTTTATTGGAGTCTCCGCTTTGCATCCAAGGTGAACAATGATGTCCTTGTCATTATCATCGATGACATGGATCATTCGAAGTTCGCATGGCCTCGCTTCGGCTTCAGGAAGCAAACCCATGACCTGGACAATCTGACGAGGCCTACGGTGACCTTCACAGGAGCATTGGCCCACGGCTTCGGAACTTACCTGTACATGGCTGGACCCCAGGTGGCGGGTGGCTCAGACTACTTTCTCGAGATTTTGTGTCAGACGCTGGAGTTTGTATTCTTGCAGACCAGAAGACCGACAGACCAAGAGGACGACGAGGAGGAGCCCAGCAAGCCCAGAAAGCAATTGCCTTCGCATTTGGTCGTTGTCGCAGATAACACCGTCAAATCTGCAAAGAATCAGTTTGTCCTCAAATTCCTCGCATTGCTCGTGCAGCGACAGTTGTTCAAGAGTGCCACACTGTTTCATTTAATGGTTGGGCACACTCATGAAGACATCGACCAGCTGTTTGCCCTCATCACAGCCCTCCTCCAGCGAAAACAGACGTGGGAGACACCTGATGAAGTCTTGGAGCACTTGGCAAGCTGTGTCTTGTCTGAACCTCAGAGCCTGAACCCTTATCAACAATATAACAACTGAAAAATAAGGGATATCCGAAACTCTTCAGTCTTTTTCAAACTTAGAAACAGTAATAAACAACCTATCCGAAACTCCTCCTTCGTTGATTTTGGCAGACCTCTAGGTCTCAAGGAGCGCGTGCAGAGCCGTGGGGAGGAGTTGCAGGCACAGCACGTCTCAGCTGTGCGCAATTTCCAGGCCTGGATGGAGCCAATGGGTGCGAACCTGTCACATGCCTTCAAACCGCGCACACGGACCGTCAGACCAACAGACCAGAACCCTGAAGAAGAACCAGACGAAGTGCCACACTGCTACATCATGGTGAAAGGACATGGGTTGACCCAGAGGCAACAGGACATGATGAACGAGTCTGTGGACCCAGAAGGCGTGTACTGTCTCGTCAAAATGTACGTCCGTGACCTGAACCTGAACCAGCCTCCAATTTTGATCACAGATGCCCAACACTGCAGGCGTGTGGTAGGCAAAGTTCCGAATGCTGTGCATGCCATGAACCCACTGAGTGTAAAGCAGATCCAAATGTATACCAAACTGGTGGAATTGTGCCAGTACAAATTTGGGCTCCAGAGGGCTGCGTTGGCTTTTCAGAAACTTTTGCGTGACCGCACATATTCGGTAGTTTTGTTGTCTTGGCTGGAACAGCCTGAGAGACAGTTTCATCAAGATGATGCGGAAGGGCATGCGTACTTTCCACAGCTGCCCAAGAAATGTTGGCATCTTGTGGCAAAGCTCAAACGCTAGTTGATTTGGGCAGGAGGCTTGCCAAACATTGCTTCACGACAGTCTGCCAGACTGCATCTTTGCTTGACTGTTCATGCGGGCAGTGTGCCTGGATTTGACCTCTTGTCACACTTGACTGCAAATTGGATGCATGAATGCGACAGCTTTTTGATGGGCTCAGACGTTTTGTATGCAGGATTGCCAGCCCTGTAGCCTTGCAGCCTGGCATGCTTGCACATGCCATCGCCAAATTGTTCACTGATTTTGTCATTTGCGGGATGACCTTGACAAATATACTGGCTGATGTGAATCTAGCCCAGTTGCCTCGAGACTTGGATGTCCTCGAAGTTTTCACTGTCGCTAAGTCCGTGGCATCTGCAGCTGAGGAATCAGGTTATCGTTCTGACGTCTTCGACTACTTGAACGAAGACCAACACGATGTCACAGGCCCCAAGGGTTTCCAGCAAGCCTTGGCGTTGATCATGCGTGTCCGTGAAGGGGGCCTTTTGGTACTGGCACCTGAGTGCAAAACCTTCAGTTTCGCATGTATGGCAGTGACTGGCCGCAACAGATTCTGTTATGGTGGTGACACAACAAAGCCTTTCGTGCAGAAAGGTAATGCACTGGCACGAACTGCATGGATGTTCTTTCTCGTCGGGGTGGCTCGTGGACTACATGTTTGCCTGGAAAACCCATCTGGGTCGATGCTGTTTTCCTTCTTGCAGAGCTATGTGAACAGGCTGTCAGATGGGTTGCAAAGCTTGTGGCCTCTGACACCCAGACCGACAGACCTACAGTCTAGCAGTGCTGTTGACCCACAGTTGCAGGCTGCTTTCCTTGCAGACAGACCAGACATGAAGGTTTTTTACGTCGACCGGTGCGCATATGAGGACAAGAGGCCAACCTTCAAAAAAAAGTACAAGTTTCTCTGCAGCTCCCAATGGTTCTCAGCAGCTGTGCGAACTTGTTCTTGCTCCAATGGATTCCATGAGAAACTCATGACAGAGGTAGTGCGGGAAGATGGCACTGTCAGCAAGACTGGCACAAGCCACCTGACAAGCAGTGGGTTCTATCCCAAAGCTTTGGGTCTGGCAATTGTGCAGGCATGGAAGCAGCACTGTGAGGCACCTCCCGCAGCCCGTCAGACCAGGCAGCCACAGAGAGTGCAAAGCAAGGCACCTCCCGCAACCCTTCAGACCAGGCAGCCACAGAGAGTGCAAAGCAAGGCTGCTGCCCTTCGACAGAGACCCCAAGCAGATGATGCTGCAGACCCTTGGGGAGATTCTGAAGACCCTTGGTCCTCTGCTCCTGGGCCAAGCCGAAAAGCCCAGCAAACGATCAATCGGAAGCGTGCTGCAAGTCCTAGGCTCCAAGTTTTGACAGTTCCACGCAGGAAGACCACAGCACCTGAGGATGTAGACCCTTGGAGTTGAACAGGCTCTCAGAGGGGTTGCAAAGCTTGTGGCCTGTGACACAGACCAGCAGACCTGCAGTCTAGCAGTGCTGTTGACCCACAGTTGCAGGCTGCTTTCCTTGCAGACAGACCAGACAGTGATGATGCGATGTGTGGTATAAAAAGTCCTTGTTGTTGCAGGTGCACCTGCTTGCACTGACTTGCTGTGGGGATACGCATCCATTTCATGCACTGACTCAGTACAGAGCAGCCATAGAAACTCACTGTGATGCTAAAAGATTCTGCAGTTTTTGGCTTCATTCAGTGCTGCAGTCTAGGTTGGTGTCATGTTCGGTGGACAACTGAGTTCAGAGTTGCCTCTGAGCCCCGAGTCAGACAGACCAGAATCAGAAGATGGCAACCAAACACCACAGAAGCTGGAAAAGGCTGCAGAGTTGCTGCAGACGCAGTCTCACGAAGAGTTGCCGAGTCCTGCAGTGCACACACCAGGTCCGAAAGGGCCTGCAGCTCCACTGGGCCTGACTCCCAGCCCTCCTGGCAAGGCCTCTGGCGAGACCGCCAGCCCCAACATGTTGGTGTCACCAAAGCGCTTGGATTTGCCTGCCCCAGGTAAGGTTACCTTGCAAGGACAACTCACAGAGTCCGAGCAACATGCTTTGACAAAGGCAGGTTGTCACAGCTCTACAGCCTTGCAGACCACGGCTTCAGACTCAGCAAACAATGGCTCAGCTGAAGGCTTCCACTTGGACACATCACGGGCAGCGAAGAAACAGGCCAAGGCAAAGGCAAATGCCAAGGCGAAAGCCATGAAACGGCCAGCTGCAGTTAGCAATGCCGGCAAGAAGAAAGCAGCAAGAACGGATGAACCCTCTGCTTCAGAGGTCGCCAAGGACCATGAAATCAGCCACATGACCCCTTAACTTTCTTAGTTTCTGAGCCTTCACCATTCGAACTAACTGATTCTGATTTTGTACACAGGAGCCTCTTGACCAGAATGACGATGAGAAGATTCCGGCAATGCAGAAGGACATCTTTGCCAGTGAAGTTGAAGAAGAGGGCACCAATCCTGACGAGATTGCTGAGAGCATTGCAACGCAGCCTTATGCTGCAGCGGATGAGATGGAGAAGGATCACAGGGATGAGGTGAAGTCTGACTTGGAGGGACTGGAACACGAGGAGGTGAAGTCTGACGCTGAGACATTGGCGTTGGAGGGAGTGGAGCGCCTTTCTGATTTGGCGGATGGATTGGAGCAGCTTCCTGACTTGGACTTGCTGAGCCTGGACGAGAATGTTGAGGAGGAACAGCCCGACAGCCTGGAAGCCCAATTCCTCGAGCATCCCGAGTGGCCCAAACGCAAGACCTTTGCAGGTCGTGCGGACCTTACAAGTGAGCCTGCCAAAACGTTGTTCCTGGCCAAGCGCAGAGCATTCTACAGCAACTTCCCTTCCAAGTGTTGGACCAATGCCAATGAGAGGATGTGGTACAAAATGTGTGGCAAGTTGGAGCGCCCAATGCCGGAGCTTGTGGAGGAGTTTCAGCAGCACATACTGAATCAGCATTAGGTCACTTGCCTGCAGCCCTGCAGCCCTGCAGTGTGGCACTGTGAAACAGTCCCAGGTGTTGAACTCCCAGGTTTGCTCGACCTGTCGAGTGTTTAAGTTTTGATAAGATGGCTGGGCAGAGCAGGAAAAGAGGTGCTCATTGATAGACTGTTGGCAGCACCCACAGTGAAGCACAATGTCATCAGCTGTTTGTCAATCGTGCTTGTTGATTTATTGCACTTGCCAGGATTTTGCTTCAATTTTCAGCAGGGAAGTAGCTCAGCCTTGCAGCCCTCCAGACCCGTTTGACTCATGGCTTTCCTGGGGTCTGATGGGCAGGTCTTGCACCAGGCCACCTTGCAGAAGATTTTCAGTGACATCATGACTGTCTTGCGCGAAGACATGGATGTCCGAGATGCTGAGGGCAAGCCCAGGTTCGCAGATGTGTGTGAGTACTTGGCAGCACAATTGGAAAGCCCGCTGCAGCGGACCCAACTCAGCCAGCAGGTGCAGGACCTGGAGAATGTGTGCCGAACCATCCTTGGCCTGCCAGCGCAAAGCTTTTGCGACACTTGCCCAGACGTTGCAGCCCTACAGCCCTTTGAGAGGCTGCACTTGAAGGTGTGGCAGCTGGGGGCTCACGAACCATACCACGTAAAGGGTGCCCCAGCCCTTCACGCAGTGCGGGATAACCTCCACAAGATGGTCATGGGCTATGGGAGTGAGACAGAGAAGTACCCCCTTGAGGTCTTGTTTGCGTGGCCTGGACCATGCCATGATGCAGCCAAATGCACAGCTGGAACAGCCCTACAGCCCTACAGTGTTGGAATCACCACTGGCTCGGCAGTGACAATGAGCTCCCATTTGTTGTGTTTGGCATTGTTGAAGCTGGGTTTCCTCGATGCCTCTACAACCACAACAGCTGGACGGCAGACTACACTGCCACTGGAGCCCGAGGTGCTGAAGAACCTGGCCCAGAGAACTTTGAAGTGCATCTGTTTCTGGGTAGCATTTATTGAGCTTGGTAAGTTTGTCAGCCAGGTGTGCAATTGCGAGGTTGTGTTGCTGTTTTAGTTTCAAAACCAAGGCCCAACTGTGACAAGCAAGCCCTGCAACAACATGGAGGCCCAGACCATGGAAAGCCTTCGTGTCAAGACTGATGCAGTGGCCAGAATCAGACCAACAGTGATCAACATGCACTACATGTGCTCTGCTCAGTTAATCATATTCAGACTGAGACAAATCCGATGGAGCATTTTCAGTTTCATTCACACATTCTGTCACTCTGAGGTTCGACCGCATCGTCGCACAGAAGCTGAGTGCGGGCTCGAGGAAACTCCGGCAGGACTTGTTTGCTGAAAGCATCAACAGGCACAACCGCGCGGCGACAGGCAAGTCACGCATCACAGCTGATGAGGTCGCAGCCCTTCAGGTTTACGACACAGCCCCCCCCGAGTTTCGGAGGGCACTCAAGCTCATATGGGGGACCGAAATCCCAGCCAACACTGCAGTGCCACTGCATTCCTTCTCTGTGGGATTCTGGACACCGAAGAAGTCCCTGTCGAATCGAATCTCAGCCCAAACCAACCCACTTTGGCACCAGATCGCGACGCACTCATGGCCCAAAATGATGGAGGTTCTCAAGAGGATGGAAGGGAAATGGAACTTCAAGTGTGTCTCATTTGAGAATATACGTGGCAATGTTTTCGTTTGATGGTAGCCTGAAGCCCCATACTCAGTACACCCCTAACCCCACAGAAAACCTCCAGATTGAAGCCCTGTTCAGACGAGGTGACGAGTTCACAAAGAAGGGGCAGGTGCCGCCAATCAACTCCAACTTCCATTCCCAGATGTTCAGGGATTCAGGCAAGGAGGCTGAGGTGACGATGATGGCGAGTGTGCTTGTCCACTTTGCAACAGACCTACAGACCAAACTTGGGAAGGACACCTACAACAAGGTGATTGCAACGTGGCGCACAGGCATGCTGGACAGCAAGCTTTTGCCTGAAGTCCAGGCAATGCGCCCAGACTTCAAGCTTTCCGATTTGGGGTTTCTGTTCCTGACTGACAGTGAGGAAGGCAAGTTGCCGGACACGTTTGAGCAAGACGAAGAAACACAAGCACAGATCCACAGACTTGCAGCCCTAGTGCGTCGCTTGAAGCACGAACAGGACACCATGCGTGCGCACAAGGCTGTTGCTCTTCGGTGTCAGACACAGCAGCTTGCGTCGGAGGGCGAGTTCCAGCGAAGCCTGTCACAGGCTGTGGATGAAGCTTGGCAGGACCATTCGGTCTTCTTTCAGTTCCATGAGTGCAAGTTGCAGACTCTCCAGGCCATCAGCACCTCAGCCCATGCACAGATTGCAGCCCGACAGCTCAAGGAGACAAAGGATGTCCCAATCCTCAGCATCCTGAACCTGCCAATGCTTGGCAGCACCTGTTCGTCATATGTGGACAAGCTCACAGACCATGTCGCCACAGAGCTGACAGGCATGGCCAGCCGTATGATGTACATCGTCATCCCTCCGAACCAGCCTGAGCTTGGGTCTGGCAAGCTGACCAAGTTGGCTCGTGAGAAGAATGTGCTTCAGCACCAGGAGAAGTGGAAGACAGCCCTTGAAACCAACAAGACGATTTCTCTTCATCACGCCCGCGCTGTTTACGACCAGCAAAGCATGTACTCAGACGACCGTGCACTTGGGTTCGAGATTTGGCTCGTTGTCGCAGAGAGTGTGGAAGCAGACCTACAGACCCAGAATGTCTTCGGCAGCTCTGTTCTCATGAAGAGGAAGGCTCTACCTGGTCTTGTAGAAGTGCTTCATCGTTCCAGCATGGCGAACTTCACAAAGCCCCACACTTTTGCTGAAGCACGAGACACACAGAGGGATCTAGATGTCGAGCGAAAGCAGCATTTCAGTGGGCAGGCCTTCTTGTCACAGTTGATCTCCACAGCCCTGCAGACCAGCAGACTTGGAGCCAAGAACACCGTGATGATCAGGGATGAGACAATGTATGATGCTGAGCTTGCCCGAGCTGTCATGAGCATCAACAGCAAGGCAGCTGGGATGCCGCAGCTCGCCTACATTGGTATGTCTTGGGCGTCTTCAAGCAAGCAGACCATCACGGAGAATGTGAAGTCCAGCCTCGTAGAAGTGATGAAGGGTGCGATTTCGCGCAATGAGTACGCCTTGGCAAAGATTCCTGCTGCACTTCTGACCAGCAATGCCCAGAAGACGAAAACAGTTGTGCCTGCCCTGGACTTGTCTCAGTTCACTGTGACTGCACCCCAGACCAACTTGGAACTTCGATGGCTTCAGTCGACATTGGATGAGGGTGAGCTGTGTGGTTCAGTGATGCTCCCTACCAGTGAGGTGTGGGGTGGCTTGGGCTGGAAGGACATCAAGAAAAAGCACGATGATGAGTTCAATCCGACAGGTATGCTGGCCCGAAAGCGTGCAGCTGACAGTCCTGCAGACTCGCTGCTCGGAACCAATTTGTTAAATTTGTTTGTCGTTTGTTTGACAACCTTGTTTGTGATTGAAATGTCCTAGCATGACTGACACCTAGGCAGACCGACAGACCGAAAGCCCAGCTGACCAGTGACATGTCGATGGATAATGTCAAGGACATGGGTCGTTGGCAACCCCGCGGAGTTTCGGGCTACGAGTTCTTCGTGAACAAGCAGGGTGACCTCTACGTGCATGGCCTTGTGGACAGTGAGCTCCCAGATGCACTGTTCCCATTGTATGGCTTCTTCAAGACTGGAGCTGAGGCAGCAAACCTTCTCGAGTCAGAGAACCCATTGGTTGTGAAGTACAGTCTGTCCGCAGAGTCAGAGATCCTTGTGCAGGCTAAAGCTGGTAGCAACTTGCCCCCATGCCTCTCAGGCTTTCAGACCTGCAGAGCTCCGGTTGCTGAGGTGTTGCAGGCCATGACTGGAGCAGGAATCGCAAACCCAAGCATCCACCTCCACAAGGTGGACCTGGTGTCTCAGGGTGCTGAGATGAAGTGGCAGGTGACCACCACTGAGAAGGCATGCCTGAAGGCTTCTGTTGAGGAGCCGAGTGAGAATGCTGGCACATTCCCACCGACTGAGATGAGCCGCTTGTCTGTGTATGTCGACCTGTCAAAGTTGAGCAAGATTTTCTTCGTCTTCAAGTTGGAGTATGATCCTGAGGCCAACAAATTCAAAGGTATGCTCCCATGGGGGTGCTTAAAGCAGCCCTCGAGACTGGGCAAAGATGTGGTTTCCAAGCTGTGAGCGCCATACTGGCAGCCCAGCAGCCCAGCCAGCCTGCAGCTTCGAACATATTCCGTGCTGCAATTTTGATGGTGTAAGCGCTGGTCATCAGGTCTGATGTGAGAACAGTCTGATGTGAGAACTGTCTGTCGATGCTCAGTGCGCAAAAAGGAGCCTTGCAACACAGAGCATCACTTGCAGTGCATCATGGAGCATCACATTTCAGCACATTGCAGGGTGTCTCATGTTCTGCAGTTTCCGAGACACCTGCCCATTACAAGATAATTTCACTAGCACTCTAAACCGGCTGAGGCCTGCTGCCTGGCCAGTGGCCAGTGGCTGAGAACTCATGTGCTCAGGGCTAGGGTTTAGTGGTTAGGTTTAGGGCTCCGTTGTTACCCAGCAAGAATGCAGGCCTTCAGCTGAGCAGCCCAGACCCCAAACCCTGAATGTACTAAACCTTATATCTGCAGTCCTTCCACTTCGAGGCTCTGACCAGATCTTCATTGGTGAGCCTACCAGGCCATGAGAAACAGCATTCTTGCAACAAAGGTGGTGTGCTGCATTGTTTCATTGCATTCTTCTTCTGCTAAGTTTTGCCAGCTCGAATCGTCTTTAGTCTTGTCTTGGCCTGGGTCTGAGCCATGCCATTGGGAGCGAAAACACAGATGACGATTCAGTTCCTCACATCCATCGCTGATGAGCGGGTATGCTTGGTGTGCTACAACTGGTTTTGGCAGGGCTACTTGGAGAAAAAAGACATTGGTCATCTCGAAGCAGTCCATTCTGAACACTGCCAATGTGACCACCTAGCGTTTTTGGCTTGGCAATCCAAGCAGAGTGGCTCTACTACTCTAATCGCAGTCTTTTCATGTTGCTTCTTTGTAAAACCAATTAGATTCTCCACAGACTTACTTGCCTCAAAGCCCAGGTGTGGAACATCAACGTGCTGGTCAGGACCTTCAACAAAAGTCAGAGCCCCAGCCCAAAACACTCCACACTCTGAGCCTCGAGCCAAAGTGAGTCACGCTTATCACCAGAACAGAGCTGGCCTTGCCACCATTGGTGGATTCCGACGCAGCCCAGTAGGGGTAATAACCTGGGCCCATGTGGATACTCAAGCTCAATGACGGTGTCACAGTGTAGCAGACTCTCAGCCCTGCAGCCTCAGGTGATTCAAGATTAATGATCTATCCTAAGAGAAGGAAAGTTAGGGCTGAACCATTTCCTTTTCTCTTATATAGAACCTCCCAACACTTGAGTCCTAAAGGCAAGGGTGGCTACCCCTGCAGAGGTCAGGGTGTGGCAGACTTGCAGCCCTGCAAACACCACGAGCTTGGAAAAGGTACGCTGCGCTGATGGCCATGTTACTGTTGCCTTGAATCGACTAGTGCTCAATGGTGTGGCATCTCGAAACTCCTAACACCCCAAAAACCTGCTTGTGACTTGCCCCTGCCTGGATCAGACAATAGACAGATGCAACTGTGCAGTCAGCAGGATGTATATTTTTCGGATAACAGTAGTAGGGGAAACAAATCACCACCTTCCAGGGTTGAAGCCCTGCAGCCCTGCAGCCCTGTAGCCCTGCAGCCCTGCAGCCCTGCAGCCCTGCAGCCCTGAGCCCATGGCTGGATGGCTATGCAAGAACTGCCACAAGGCCAAGACATACAGGCGCTTGACAAGGCTATGCGCAGACTGCGACACTCGTCATGGCTTGAGGGGTTTTCACAACAAGAAGATTGTTCCTGCTAGACGTGTGTTTGGCAAAACAAATCTGAACAAGGCTATGATTGCCAAGAAGAAGCCCAAGCGGAAGTCTGAGCATGACACCTCTACTGCAGTGGCAGCAGCATCAGGAAGAGCTCTTGACCTGCGGACAGCTCTGGAGATGGAGTTCCCACGTCTGAAGAGCCTGTGTGATCTAGCAGAATGTCATGGGGTGCTAGCACAGGCTCACTTGATTGTCAGAGTGGTGGACAAATCTGGGCAAACTCTTCCGGAGGCCACACCAACGGTTGTGAAGGCACTCCTCTATTGCGCATTGGGTTTGTGCGCATTCTTTACAGATGAGGACCAAACAGAGATCAGGAAGAAGTTGCGAGATTCCTTCCAGGCTTTGGACATGGTGGCTGTCCGAAAGGCCGAGTGTGTTTGGCACAACTTGCTGGGTGCCTGTAAGTCTGGCTTCCTGTGGAAGTAGGGCAGCTGACCATTGAGGAGTATGACGAAAAAAGGAGTGGAACAGGGACAATTATCAGGGGTTCCCTAGTGTTTTTCATGAATGTTACCCCAGAGCCATGAGGCTCTTCGTGATGCTAAGCTACAACCCCAAACCCTATACCCTAAGCCCTCAACCCTAGAACAAATGCCAGGCCTCAACCTTTGCCAAGTCACAGCTGGTTGTGATACATCTCTATACTGCTCTGATTCAGGGAAAGGCAAGTAGAAACCACCACAAGACATTGTAATGTGTTCGGCTACAGCCAGGTGTCGACTTTGAGCCTGCCCGGGGCCAAGTTCAAAGATGGGGCTGCATCCACACAGACCATAAAGACATGCAGTAAGAGGAATGCTGAGAGTAGGGCCTGACAAATGCCAAGATGTCATGCTGAGAAATGGGGGGGGGTCACAATTTTGTAAAAGTTGCAAGCTGGCAAAGCCAAGTCACAACTGGTTGTGTCTTGGCTTTTCCTATACAAACATGTACATGATTGCATCTATCTGCTGTTTTCTTTGAGAAAAGACAAGTCACAACCGGTTGCGTCTTGGCTTTTCCTATACAAACATGTACACAATCGTCCAACTGAACTGTAGAAAATGTGCAAGAACTGGCCAAATGCATTGTATATGCTGTTTTCTATGGGAACATCCAAGTCGCAACCAGTTGCGTCTTGGCTTTTCCTATGCAAACATGCACATGAGCTGTCCAATTGCATCTATCTGATGTTTTCTATAGGAAAAGCTAATAGTCGCAACCAGTTGTGTCTTGGCTTTACCTACTATACAAACATGTACATGATCTGTCCAATTGCATCTATCTGCTGTTTTCTATAAGAAAAGCCAAGACGCAACCGGTTGCGACTTGGCTTTCCCTACAGAAATTGTGCATGACCTGGCCATTTGTGTGTCTCTATGCTGGGTTCTATGGGAAATGTCAAGTCGCAACCAGTTGTGTCTTGGCTTTCCCAATACAAAGATGTTGAGGACCAAGTCCCAACTGGTTGTGTCGTGGCTTTTCCCGAAGATAACTTTGATCTGAGGCCTCCATGCTGCTGGAGATCAGAAAAGGCCACTTGTACCTCAGGCATTGGTGACTAGCATGGTGTGTCTTGCATTTCTGATTGCTTGCATGTCTCGACAGCACTCACTGATTTGACTTCTGCTAGGCTGCAGGTCTGTACAGCACCTGACTGATGTCTCAGGGCGGCACTTCCACATTCCTGCTTTGCTCTGTCCCAGAGCTTGTCTTGTTACTCTGTCCCAGAGTTGTTCATGATGCGCTCTGTCCCAGAGCTTCTTTGGTTCTACTCTGTCCCAGAGTTTTTCATGTTGTGCTCTGTCCCAGAGCTTTCATACTGAGTGAGCTCTGTCCCAGAGCATTTGATGGATGTGTTAGCTCCTGACAGGTCGCCTTGGGGGTTTAGGGTCTAGGGTTTGAGGGTTCAGAGTCAGGGCTGCAAGGTGTGGTTGAGGGTACAGGGGTTGAGGCTTAGGGCTTAGGGGCGTCAAACGAAAGAGGCAGAACCACCTATTACTACATCATTGTTGTACTGCGTTTTTTCGACCGACACGAAAAAGAATAATCCCTGTGTGTGTGTGTGTGCAATCAACAATTTTGCCGTCCTGCCCAAAACATTAAAAACACACATGGCTCAAAGAATCATGGAAGCTCGGAACTCGCATTTTAAAGCTTAATATCAAGAAAACGTGTTCTCTCTCGCATCTATCAGCAATTGCTCTGAACAGTGCTGGCCTCCCCTATGTGGGGCTTGCAGAAGGCCTGTCAGGCCCTCTTTCAGGGTTTCCATAGATGGCCATTTAAACCCAGAATCCCAAATAGACCCTCTCCTGATGCTCCGGTCCGCCATTTCATGCACTGGCACGGCACAGAGAGATTCCCAAACAGTGGTGCGTTGGGGGTCTTTCTTGTTCACAAACCCCTAAATCTTAACCCAAAAGCACCCAAAATGTTGAATTTTAGTTGCCCAAGGCCAGAATTTAGGTTATCACGGCCAGGGTTTATGTCAAGACCTGAAGCATTGCACGCGTCGATGGAGCACGTGCAAAGGTGACCTGGTGCTTCCTACGGCCACAACCTGGCCCTGCTAGTTCACTTCGCTCTGTCTGCCTAGTCTCATCAGTGCCTTTGCTGTGGGCAATGCGCAAGGTCTGCCTCAAGATCTACATTCTAGACTAGATGTAGCTGCTGAAATGAATGCTGCTCAGTTGTGACAACTTCAGTCAGCGTTTGCTGCAACAGGTTTCCGCTTACAAACCACAGATTGGCTGTGCCTTCCTTGTACTGAGTACCGCTCATGCGCCAACGGGCTCCAAGACACTCAAAACACTGAGTGCCCAACCACACATTGCGGCAAAAAGGGAAGGAAGAACAGCTGAAATGTTCTCGAACCCGAACCTTCAAGTCTGAACAGGAGCACTGCATGTCACAAAAAATTTGCTGATAGCAGTAGCTCCTGAGGTTGACGCACTTGCATGGGAAACTGACGGACTCAAAGTCTGAGTGCAGCACTCTCGAAGTGGAGCATTGCAGTCTAATCCCTGCTGCATCAGCATTTCATTTCTGAGAACAATCGCAATTCGCAATCGCTTGCAGATCAGCAGCGTTGCACATCTACGTAGTGCAAGGATCCTGCCTGTAGCAAAGCTTCGCTGACAACATTGTTCCTGCATCATTGGAGTGGATGGACTCTAGCTGCCAGCTTTTTGTTTCGAGCCATGTGCTCCAGGAGAGGGGAAAAACATTGATTGACACGCATGGGGAATGCACGGAGACCGGCAGCTTGACATACACCAAATGTCCTGAGGGAGATTGAGTGCGTGAACTTCGGAACGCCTGTCCACGTCCATGAGAATCATGAGACATATTGAGACATTCTCACAACTTTCTCAATCGAGGTACTTGCCTTCAGCGTGCGTGGACAGATGCGGTCCCAGGCGAGCCTGCTGCGCCTTGACCTCAGTGTATCAAATCGCACATGCAGTCTGGCCTAATGAGCAGGAAATGCTGGCAATCACAAGCTTGGGATGGAGAGCATTCGGGCCATGTCTTTGAGGCATCCTCGCTGCCAATCAGAAAAAGAGGTGAAACGACTTTTCGTATGTCTGCATGTCCACATTAAGAAACACTCTGCGAGAACTGAACAAGCTTGCTTTCCATACCCTGAAAGTTAGTCAAAGCATGTCTTTCTGATTTGCCGATTCAGGAGAGCCAGGAGATTCCCTCCACCTGGCTGAGATCCTTGCCTGCCACCGAACTTTCCGAGTTGCAGAAGGTTCTGGAAGTGAAGTTACACAGCGCTTACAAAGCTTAGCGGGATGAGTTGCCGACTACGTGCGGACGGCCTGGCTCTTTCATGCCCACAACAGCTGTGAATGGATCCGTTGAAAGCCAGCCAGTCGGAGGCGCCGAAGTGTTGCCGCCTCGGTGCCCTATGCTCGGTCTGTGTTCACACTCCTACATCCAACGGATGGGCACAAAGACTGTACATATCCATCCCTGCGGACAACAATGCCGATGTGCAATCTTCTCTGTGTTCCATGCTCAAATCGGCACGACATCTGAGCCGAGCACCCAAACGCACGCCGTTCGCTACCCGAACATCCTGGAAGCCTGCCTCACTGAAGTAGCTCACCACAAGGTCGGCAAGGCCCCGCATCGTCTTCTGCGAACGCCAGACTTCGACCGCCTTCGTAAAAAACATTCGGTTCGAGAAGCTGACAATGAATATCCCACCAGGGCGAAGAACTCTGCGTACTTCCTTTAATAATTGAACCGGGTTCTGCATATACTGTATCGAAACTGCCATGAGGACTGCGTCAAAAGTCTCGTCTGCAAGTTCTGGCAGAGTCGGATCGTTGTTGAAATTTCGGGTAAATCTTTCCTTTGCTCGGGTGTTGGCAAGGAGCTCAAGCTGGTTCATGCCATGCACTGTCAGCGTATAATTGACCTCCGTGGGCAGGTGAGAATCATGCTGAGAGCACAGATCTAGGACTTGTCCCTCGGCCGGGATGAGCAATCGGTAGAGCTGTCTTAGCTGTGCTCGGAACTCGTCATCGACATGGTATACACCGATGCGCGGGATCAAGTAGAACAGTTCATCTGGAGTGCCATCCTGAAGAACTGCAGAACACACGCTTATACGCGCTTCCCACGGCACGACCTTGCACGACGTTTCATGACGCTTTCAGCACTGCCCTGGAGACGATACACTACCACTATGACATTTGACTGCTGTCAAATTTTCAACCGGACTTTAACGAAGTTTCGTGGGGGCAGAGTAAGTTCTGTCTGTTCAAGAGCTTCGACCACCGAGCATAACATCAGAACTCTCGCAAACAGCGCAACAAAGCTTTCAGCAGGATGCCGCGATGCCAGTCTTTCATGGACCACTACACTGGCATACACTGGCTATATCTGGCTATGACATGTATGTTTTTAGTCATGATGGCACGATGCTCGATCCGCATTTGGTCTCCAAGCATCCAGCTTGTATGTGTCGCGTTCCGTCAACGCCCTTCTTCTGCAGCGCGAACTGGTTCTGAGCCTTGATGTCTGTCGCAAAGCAGAGGTGAGTGCCACTGCCACTGCGCCTGCGGCACAGAAAAGCAAAGGGAAAGGCAAAATCGAGCGGCAAAGATTGGCAAAGTGCAGTTGACATGATGCATCTTGTACGGTTCCTGGCAGATGTAAGAAAGCAGAACCGAGCAAAACATCTGCCTTGTGAGCAAAGAGCCAGAAACTGGCGAGCACGGCTTGGCAGCGGAAAGCGATATCTTGCATGGCAGCTTGTCAACTGGGCGATTCACTGCATGCCGTTCACAGTGAAGTCCCGCAAGACGCAAATGTGCAAAAACAAAGATACGATGCTCAGAGAGATGCACAAAAGCACAATGCCATGCGATGTCGGTACCAGGGAAGTCCATACACGAATCACAGGGTGGCAGGCGTGGGCGCGCACTTCCGGACACACATGCCATGAAAAGCAACTACAACCTGAAGATGACTGAAGAGGACTGAAGCTAAAGAAGGACCTCGCTAGGGCCCAAGATAAGCTGCCGAGGCACCTTTGGACCCACTCTTTGGGAAGGTCTTGGGCCGGCTGTGCCAATGGCTGTGCCAGCCAGCTGCATGTTCAACAACTCGACACCGTCAGCTGACGGCCCGAAAAGATTGCATTAAAGAGTCGCGGTTCTCGAGCTGGGAATTTTGCGGCAATCCACTGAAACTTGCAGGCATGCCTTCCGTGCCACTTACAGGAGAAAAGGCACAGTAGATGCGAGGCTGCAGCTGTCTCTGCACGTCTGTCAGAAAAGTTCAGATCGATGAGAAGGGGAGTTCGACCTTGTCTCACCCAGACCAAAAGAAAACAAACAATTCGAAAGTCACAGTTAACCTCAGCGGTCTCAGGGTCAGGGAGAGTTGCTCACACCTTTGAGGCTGAAATGCTTGGGATCTGTCTCAAGATCCGTAGAACGTCACAAAAGGCATCAACATCGGCTTCAGCTTGAAGACTTGCCTTCAGCCTGAATAGGAACAAGCCAAGCGAGTACATCCGAACCAGCACACGATTGGCACACCGTTGCCTCAAATCGCCACTCAACTAAACACCCCAACACCAGAGCTCTGGGATCCAAACAAAGCTTCTCCACTTCCACCACCATCTGTTAATTCAGTGGCCACACCTGTCTGGATTAACGTAGCTCACACAAAGGATCTCGGTTCGCAGACTCTGAGGCTGCCTTCCAAACATTGCATCAAGAGAAGGCAGGTTAGCTCTGGCCTGGCGAGCACACATGGACTGTAGCAGAAGTAGGCTCGCACAGGAAGCTTGTTGCCAACACATGCCGAGCATGACGACTCTCTCATGTTCGGCCCGCCCAGCGCCAAGTCATTGAACTGCTCTAAGTGAGGGAGGGCCTGAGCTGCGCAACCAATATGGCGTTTGGTGACGGAAAGTTTGCTTGCTTGCTCGTGGTTTCTGTTGCGGCTTTGCCCACGGCCCCAAATCCCGACAGGCACAAGTAACAGGTTCGATCGAATCTCGGAATCTCGAAGGCGCAACTTGCTTGGGTTTTATGGCCACGGTTTCGATTGCGGAAACTTCAAATCGGCCCTGTGTCATCGCGTGAAACATAGGAAACTTGGACACGCTGCCTTTGCGCACAACAAGGTACCACGGACCACTCCCACCATGGGTGCCATGACGAAGATGACTTGCAGTGGCAATCTTGAAGCCGTGGCTTGGAGTCATTGCATGTGTTGTGGTGCCAGAACAAAATGCAGGACGGCATTCAGCCGGATTTCTGAACCACGCAATCTTGCATGTCCTATGGTCTTCTTTAAGGCATCTAAGGAATTCTATGATAATCTTGCGTTTGGGGGTTAGAGCTCCCAGCGAAAGGACTCCAAGCAACAGGCATCTGGGACAAACAGGCCACAGGTGCCACTACAATACGGTAGGGCCGGTAGGGCAAACAAAACATGGGTGTTGGAGTATGTTGGAGTGGCCTTTCTGGTCCCTGGAGACCCTGCGCAGCCACTCTCTTGGCAACTCCCACCACCCTACCCAAGCTTCACTTAGCAACAAGCACACCAGCACAGACAACACCGATGGTATTTACGAGCCTGTATACAATCAAGGCAAAAAGAGCTTCAGGGGTCGTCCAGCAAGCCTACTTGCACCAAGCTCACTTACGCTGTGGGTTCAAGGTTTCGGGTTCCCGGGCCGGCTGTCCGATGTCTATTCCTCGAACGTCGCCTTCGGCGTCTTCAACCCGACCGTGCAGACTGGAAACTCCGAGGTGCACCACTTGCAGCGCCGAAATACACGGCTGCCGAGTTGGCGCGCGCGCAAGCATTCTGGCGCTAGTGTATCCAAATAGGGTTTCAACCAATGAATGCAATGGAAAGCACTGGAAAACAATGGAAAGAGACGGCCGTCTGGATGCGGTCTTGCCTTCTTACTTGTACCTCCCTCAACGCTTGTCGTCGGCGCAGGAGGGCCGCTACCTTTGTTTGGAAAGTCGCCTGACGAATGCAAGATGTATCAGCATTTCACCGAGTATTTTCCAAGGCAAAAGGTATGTTGTTAACTGTTAATGGCTGCATGCGGAGCGGATTTTAACCGAATCTCTCTTTTTGCAGTAGCGTTCTGAAATGTTCTGAAATGTTCCAGTGTCCTCTGAAAGAGTTTGGTGAGAGGGGTCCATGTTCTAGGGGCCATGCCCCACATGTCACGAGTTTGGACTGTGAAGGGCAAAGGGGGGGATTCCGGCAAGCTATCTTCCCATCTTGCCCAGCATGGGCGGCACAGACCCTCCCTCTTCAATCGAAGACATCTGAGCATCACACCGACAGCAGGCCATGGAGAGCTTGCCAGTGGATCCTCGAATTGCCAGAAACGTCACGCGAATGGAGCGTAAACAAGAAACACATGAGAATGTTCGGCAAGAGTCCTCTTACGCTGTAGCCTGTCGTCAACAAGCCAGCGAGGCCTCTCAATCACACACAGACACACGGCGCACTGGCTTGGAAATGATCATTGTCTCAGCTTGCTGCGCGCTGCCAACAGAAGTCCATTCAGGCGGCAGTTGCGAATCCTTCAGGACAGCCTTGGGGTCGGCGTGCGAGTGGCACCACGTTGCTTGCACAAGTACTCTACTGGGCCACTTGCTGAAGCGAAACCCAATATTTTCAAGCTGGCCAAGGACGTGCAGACTGTTAAGACCTGCGTCGGAAAGCTGCAGACACAGCTTATGTAGAGCATGCAAATGCATGCAACATCTGGCAACATGCGCGAACTCTTCCATGCACCCGAAGAAGCTCCATCGACCGCAGGCCATACCCTAGAGGTAGTGCAATCGATACCTGGCAGGTGCCGGACTTACGCACCACGTGTTTCTGCTCTCAACGAAACGCAAACGCAGGTGCACCTGACGAAGCATGTGCCCGGCACTGTGCATCAGACCCAGACTCGCTGGAATCAGATCCGGACTTGCGCCTGAGTTCCCCCATGCAAGCATATACAAGTGCACACCAAATCCGCCGAGGCCTCCGTGGGCATTTTTTCAATGTTTTTCTGTCCGGAATCCCTTCCCAAGCCCACCCCCCGAACCCACCCCTTTTGGAGCGCATCTACGCAACTCTTCCTGGGCCCAAGAAGACCTACATAACCCCAGGCATCCCCAAGCCCGGAACCCCAAACAGCAGAAGCCCGCCTCACCCCACCACCCACCCCGCCCGCTCCTCCCCCGCTGACCGTATTGGCCTCCTCCCTTATCCCTTGGTGCGTACCCATCCGAATCCCCCCTTAAGTGTGCAGATATCCAACAGCCCTTCTCCCCCACTGACCCTTCCTCCCTTACATGTCCTTTGTTTGCTGTACTTTCGACAAAAAAACTCAGCCTCCTTGCCTTCGCCGCACCTTTCCCTTCCTCTTCACCCTACCGCCCCACGCTTTAGGCAAGGTAACCCCGTTCCTCCCTCCCCTACATCCTCTTCCCTCCCCTTCCACTTCCGTCTTCAAGTGCCCCCACTTCGTGGATTTCCTTCCTTCCCCTCCGTCTGGCCACCCTATGGACCTCATGTTCGCATTCAACCTTGATGGTGCGTGAGGCAAGCCTCGCAGCCTCCCACCCTTTCCGACCCCCCACTACTCCCACAGTGTCGGCAGGCTCCAGCCGAGGCGGGTCGCGCAGCATTAAGGTGACGCCAATTCGGCTCTACATGAGGGGTCCTTGCCTTGGCACGCTTCTCTTGGATACTCCACTTTCGGTTTGGCACTGGGCCCCAAGGCAAACCTGCCACAGGGGCGTCAGCATGTGTAGCCGGCAGCACCATTTCTTTCTGCGTGTCACACATTGGGTTACAGTGACGTCTCAATGGTGTGCATCCAGAACTTGCCCTTCCTCATCAAGTTTTCTCTCCTTCTCTTATGCACACTTCATGGGCCCCGAAGAACCCTGCTCTCTCTCTCGTCTGTCTCAAAGTCGCTGTCTCAGTCTGTCTTCTTCCGGCAGGTGTGAGGGGGTCGGGGCTGACACCCCAGTCGCGCCAGACATGGGTGGTCTTGGGGGTACCACGGTACGATTGGTGGCTTCTCGAGTCGGCATGGGGGATGACCGGTCAGCACTCTCACACTCTCTTACGAGCCACCGTCCTATTTGCGACAAGACGCGACCTGATCATCGCAACATACCGCCCCTTGACAGTCAGCCCCTCAGAGCTAGGTTCACGACTTTTCAACTCAGGCAGATCTCTACACTCGCAGCCCTCGCACAGAGCCATAGAGCCGGCAAAGGATCTGCCGAGCATCCCACCCCCAGAGAAGCCCGCGAAGAGTCCCGACGAAAACCCCTGCAGTGCCATCAGAGAAGAGAGCCGCGCCGAGTGGCGCAAGCCTGTGGAGAGATCCCTGGACCGTTTTTCAAAGACCCGGCATCCTTGGAGTACACAGTACGCACTTCCAGAGAAGACCGTAAGAGTCCTGCCAGGTATTGGAGTCCTCAGGATTTCCGCGGAGAGCAAAGTATCCGTAAGTACTTAGTTCCTGTCCTCAAAAGCGGCGGGATGGCTCCCATATCAGGTAGCTGTAGGGTGGGGATGATTGAAGCAAACAATTCATTCATGTCGTACCCTAAACCCAAAACCCCAAACCCTAAACCGCGTTCTTTGTTTCTTTCCGCAGCTGTTCCTTTACGTCTTTCCGTAAGTAGTTCTGAGTCTGTAATTCGCTCTGCAGTTCGGTCCGTCTTTGTCATTCTGCATGTGTTATGTGTTCTTTATTTCTGCATTTCTTGTTTTTTTCTGCATGTCTTGTTTTCTTCTGCAACTCCTGCTTTCTTTCGGTTGAGAGTAAAAACTTTGTCGCAGGACTTAGACTAAGCAAGCCCTCTACGTAGTGCGCACCTGCTTGTTCTCAACAGAGGTCTACAGAAATGGCACACTTTCTGCCTGTCGCGAGGCAAGGTCGCCCTCCGGGCAGTTTTGCCCGTCCCTGTTTCGAGGTTGTCGCTTTTCATTCGGTTGGGCCACTCAGATGCTGTACTTTCTTTCTTCATTTCTTTCAGCCAGGGCGCTAGTTGCCCAGGGGTGCTGTTTCGAGAGGGAGAGGGGGATGGAGTTTCCTTGATAGACTCACTTGTCTTTGAGTTGCAGTCAACAGTGGGGCTAAGTGCACTGGAAGGAAGGAAGGAAGGAAGGAAGAGGGAGAGAGAGAAAGCCAGGGGGGTTGCCCCCACGCCACAAACTGCTAGGGGCTTAGCTCGGTCAACTTGCAAACAGTATCAAAAGGGTTTCAAAACTAAGGCCCCGAATACAGGGGGTGCGCACCGCACGAAACATCGAACCTTTTCGGAATGGGGTACCATTGCTGGCCTCTCCAGCTCTGCTTTGCTGGCAGATAGCAGCCACATGTAGACTGCCATCTGCGAAGTTTTGCACGGCAGGGTGCAGCCGCGCATTCAAGCAAATCCAAACCGCATGATGAAAACAAACGACCTGCGCCCGAGGCCATCCACCACTCCGTTCCGGAGGGAATGCTCGGACCTCAGCGAGTTGTGCCGAGAGTTCCAGCAAACTTGATCCTGGCTGTCTGGCCAGCCTTGTTCTCTTTGGCATCCTGCAAAGATGCCTTGCAGCGCGCGATGGACTTTTGGCATTGCCGAGTTGGATTCGTTTCCAATGCAAGCACACAAAAGCAACATTTCCGTGTTGGAGCCTTGCACAATCTTGCACACTGTAGGATGCATGTAGGATCATTTACCCTGCTAAAAGCCCACTGGGGCTTTGACGTGAACATTGTCTGGGCGTCACTTTTTTGCAGGACAACCAAAACTGGGCGTGCCCCGTTTCACATGTGCAAGCTGCACGTGGGCGCACCAGCTTGGCTCACACAGAGAACGAAGAAAGAACCAGTCTAAACATATCTCGGCCTTGAAGAGGTTACCAGCCAAATGCACACCCGTCCTTCTTTGTGCTTCCACAAGTAGCTACCCTGATTAGTGGGTATTCTTGCTTAACCGACATGTAACCAACTGTCAAACATATGGAAGACGTATTCAATACATGCAACCATCGGCAGACCTACAGGAGACCACCGACGGACACCTTCCAACTCTGTAACTCTGTGACCTTGCGAACTCCTCGATTCTGCCACCCTAAACCTGCTCAACCTCCCCACCACAATCCTTGACCCGAGGCAACAGCGATGGGCTTAGGGCTTAGATGGGCTTAGTGTACTCGCAGTCAAGAGGATCTTCAAAGGCAAGTCCTGCAACCTACGACATACAAGTGAAGTGCGTTCGGTGGCTTTGGTGTGGGGTTCGCAGTTGATGCATGTTTAGGTCTAGGGTGGTTTATGACTGAGGGCTTAGGTTTCAAGGTTTCGGGTCTAAGAGTCTAAGGTTTGGGTGCCTGGTGGTGTTTGGATCTCGGGTGGGGCTTCCAATATCTAAATTTCCAACCTACAGAGCATGGGCACTGTGGGCGAATTCCTGGAGTTGACAGCAAGGGCCCCGGGAAGTCATCTCGAAAGCAAGAGGTCTTGCGCAATTTGTTCTCTTGAGAGCCCCGCATGGTCTCTTCTTACACTAAGAAATTGAGGGGGTGGAGTTCTGATTTGAGCGGAAGGGGGACGGGGGACCTGCTCTGTAGCGCAGGCTGGTTATTGACCCCAGAATCTCCATGACAGCTACATCCCTTCTCGCTGCAAATCAAATAAACAAAGTGAGGAGCTGGATTTCCGGAACTAGAAGTTGCGGTGCGGGAGCTCCGAACTTTTAAGAAATTGAAGGGCTCGATTTCGTTAACTACGTCTCGAGAAATTTTAAAACTTATGGGCTGGATTTCTCAAATTTAAGAAGTTGATGGGTTCGATTGCTTCAGCCGATGAACTTACTTCAGGGCAGCATCTTTTATTCGAGGCACCCGCTCCTCAGCTTCAGAAGTTTGCGCTTCATAACCAAGGAACCGTACCCGGGTCCCTCGAAGATTGGACATCCCGGAAATCCAGCGACCCAACGCTATGACTCCGCCCAGGAAAAAGATTTTGCAATTGCGAGAGCAGGTATGACAGTCGCGTGCGCGCGCGAGAGAGATGAGAGAAACAAGGTTGCACTGTTGCACGACCACCCTTCTTGCTGTGTGTTGCACCAAAAAGGCCCCCACGTACTCCAAGTTCGGGGTGCGGGTGCATGCGAAGCTCTGCAAGGACGGGTGGCTAGCCAGGCCAACTCCCAGCTGTTGCAGCATCTGACAAGACACTTGGGAAACTGCAAGCATCCAGTTCTACCATGTTCTACCCACCCGAACAAACTCTTCCACAGCAACCTGCTGACGCTCCGGAGTATCGTGGCAGTGTCCCAGGGGCAGCCTCAGAACATGTCAGGGCCACTGCAAAGGCAACCTGCTAAGACTCCAAAGCACCGGCACCCCTCCCAAGTGGCACACGCCACTTGGACAAGCGTGTGATTTTCGATCACTGCCCGCGCAAGCAGTGATGACCCCTGTCTGGCATGCGTGATAAACTTGGTTGCGTCTCCAATGCTGTTGCGCCTCCAGCGTGACCGGAAGGCCCACGCCTGCAACTGAATGAAAAGTAGCATCCGTTCAGACACAAGATTCGTCTTAGCAGCGTGCAGTTGAGCTTGGTCAACCTCGTCGTCTCCTGCCCCAGGCGAAGTGGCAGGTCGGCTTGCTCAGCGCTTTCTCATCAAAAAGTTGCGTTTGCGCCACTTTACGCGTCATGCCGATCGACCATGCTAACTTGATTAAGACGCGCTGTTTGTCTTGCTTCATCTGTCCTTGATGTGGCGGGTCAACTTTCGAATGCCGTCACGCGACATGAAATTCCAAGAGATGTTCAGCTCAGTGACCTTTACCGCAGTCTGATGTCTGTCGCATCCGTCAATGACTGCTAACAACGATAAGCTGAGCTAATCACACAATCGTAGCGACGCAGCCACTCCTGCGCAGAACATCTCACAACGTCGGTGAAGCTTCCGCGGCAGCAACATCTTTCCAGACCTGGCCTCTAGGAAAACAAAGTCATCGTCATCCATGCCTCGCTTCGACAAGTCCACTGTGGTCCTCAGAAAGTCATGAAGGGACAATATGGGATAGTCAGAGGCTCGACAGATCAACGGGTTGTCGCAGAGCTGTGAACATTTGGCAGAACCCCAGTGCCGCCCAGAGCACAACTGGCCGGTCTTGAAGTGAGAAAAGTTGATCCCGGGCCTTTTGTTGCACGATGTGATGACTGCTCCCTGCTCATTGTCCATCCACGACCATGTTCTGCGAAGAATGAGTGGCTGGCTTCATTTTGGTGGGGCCCATTGTATTTACCTGCTGAGTTTTCGTTGCGGACAAAGCTTACGCAGAAACAACATGACACAACACTGACCACGCGAAAGTCGGATGCCAGGCCAAACAGCATAGACTTGTTGGAGCAACTCGCACTTGTCCAGTGACACAAAGCAGATAGCTGTGATGTCCCATAGAGCTGCAAACGATCTCGCATTGCAACTCGCCAGGGTGGCAGTTTGTAGAAGGGTCTGTGCGTTGCCAAGCAAGCTCTGGGCCAGAGCCTGCACATGCCAATCGTTCGGAAAAAGTGCGCCAGACCCACTGGACTGCTGGCCGAGACAACCCTCATCCTTGGCCTTGGCACCATCCTTCTCGACATGATTCAACCTGAGCAGCTCGCAAAGTCCTTGTGATGGAAACATGCGGCTCTCGAAATGCTCGAAATTAGGGATCTCTCAAGAGCCAGCCTGAAGTTGAAGCTGATGAGCGATGTGTTCAGGCGCAGGAAATGTGCTAAAAATATTGCACCGACAACTTCGATGCCATACCTGGTAAACGGAACTGAGCGCGGCATTCGCTCGGAGAATGCTATCACGAAAGAAGCCGGTGGGACATCCCTCGGTTCGCAAACTCGATGGCCGCTTCTTTTGAGTCTTCTGTCCATGGCCTCGCATCCAAAGCTTCGCGGATGTTCGTAGCGAAAGGCGTATGCTTGGGACAGGATCTGAGCATGTGTGACATCGCTAGAATGTCAGCTCAACTTACCAAGCGACTCGAAGTTGAAAACAAGATTGCTAACAGCTTGCTCGGCTTGCTGCATTCCCACATGGCTTGCACGTGGTGACCTGAAGCACTTTAGCAACTTCAGCGACGATGCTGCATGTTGCACCACTTGTCATTGTCATTGCAAAACCATCCAGATCCAACAGATCCAAGGTTCGATGTTGGCTGGGCTTGACAGAAATTGACAGAATCTAGGCAAAAGAACTTCAAGAAGCTCAGAGCGGTGCAGATCCAAGACCTGGATAGAATTCATGCGCAGTGCCCGCAGGGGAATCCCATTGCCTCGGTTCTCGCATGACAGAGGCTACAAACAAAGCGTCTGCACCCGAGACCCTCGGTAGAGGCAGAGGCAGAATTCGAGATTCAGATATTTCTTTTTCATGGCCTCTACGCGGCAAGGGCGAGCAGGATCCAACACGGTCACTGTCCAAACATGAGAATACAGGCCGCAGAACCTGTCATTCCCTGATCGGCCTTGATGAGCTTCCAGCCAAACGCCGCGTTCAGCCGGTTTCCCCGTAAGTCAAGGTGAGTGATATTCTCGACCTTTGCATTTACAAGAGCGCTCTATGCTTCTGAATCGCATGTCCGTGTGCGTGCATTGGAGTCCGTCAGCTGAGCTAGTGTGCTTTGCTCAGAACTTAGATCTAAGATGCGAGCCGACAAAACAAGGGATTCAATCGCGTGCTCACCTGATCCCCCATGTTTCCCCAAGGCATCAGTCGTCACTCTTCAAGACCTTTCAAACAACTATCAACCAACCTCGAGTTACCCGCCAAGGCAAGTCTTGGGGTGCGGAAGCATCGCAGCGACAGGAAAAGCCAACTCGCATAGCCGTGCAGTGAACCAAGCCAAAAAGTCGCAAGAAAAGTGCAACAGCACACGCATTGTCAAGCAGCAACGACTGAAGATGGCTGAAGATAGTATTTTGCTTTGCTGGCGCTTGGCCGCGGCCACTGCACTTAAGCATCACCAAGCGCACTGAAGTTCCACCATCTTGTGCAGCCCAGATACTCAGTCCCATGCCTGGCTATCAAAACAAGCGCACCACTGCAACTTGTGTAGCCTTCGGTGGGCTCAGCTCCCATCCTTCTCGACCCGGTCCTGGCTTGTGATTGCCTGAGAGGATGTGTCTCCGAGGATTCAGAACAGCTGTGCTGTAAAAGACGTCGTCACAGTCCAACCTCTCAGGTCGATTTTCTCAAACTGCATTGGCCTTGGCATGGACACGTGACCAGTGGCCATCGCGAAAACTCCCATCCAAAATTGCTCTGAGGTCCGAGCGTGAAACCAAAGGACAGATTCAGTCCTGTAGACCTGCTGGGACGGACTCGCTGCTCCATTGGTCCATGTTCGGCACCCATGCAAACATGAAAGGCCGAAGGGAGTGGATTCCGCAACTCAGCTTCCGGCATCTCGGCTGGGTGTGAGGCAGCAGTCGATGCGCCTCTGTTTGCCACGATTATCCGTTTATCCATGGTCCATGTTTCTATGTGCAGGCAAGCCGAAGCCTCGATAGGAGGACTTGTCTGACATAAAGCCTTATACTTGCAACTTTCTTTCAACTTCTCACTGTGGCAACAATAAATCACCGAAACAGCGGCTGAGGATCTCGCCTGAGTCTTGAAACTCGTTCCTGCCCCTGTGACACTAAAACCGACTCCCTAAACACAATGGTGTGTCTGAGATAAGTCTCTGCGCAAGGAGCAGGGCAGTAGTGTTGGGATGAGGCCGAGCATGCACGTCCATTCCTCGCCTCCGTCGTTGGGATGGCCTGACTGACACAAACTGTATAGAAACAAAACGTGCCGCCATTGCTCAGCAGAAGTCAGGATGTTCAAGGCAAGTACACGAAATCGGCATCGTCCTGCAGAAAACCAACATCGTGAACAGTGCACATGCTTTGGATCACCACCCGATTGCAAGCCCCTGACAGTCTCTGTCCTCTACTTGATCCATGGCAAACGTAAGTTCTTGCCGTGCTCTGCTTCTGAACTAGTTGCTTCTAGCAGATTCTAGCAATTGCACAAAAGAGAGGGCTCAGAATCTGCTGTGGTTGCTGTGCATCCGATTGCCCTCGTCCTGGTCGGAAACCATACCGGGAACTTAGTGTTGCGGCCCTTTGGCATGTCAGTAGGACAGTGTAGGCTGAATTAAACAACCAAACAGCTGGCAACTCAGAGTCCCACAGGGCCGTCTTCTCCACTTAAGCTTTCACATGTCATTTTGCTTGGGCCTGCACATCTTCACTTGAGCCTTTGTTCTGGGGCTTCGTACTTCTTGCTCAAGGGCCAGCCAATGACTGTACATGCTTAGCCTAAATCGTGGCCGCAAACCCTAAACCCAAACCCTTTAACCCGAAGCCCTCAACCTTGAATGACCCACAACCCTACCCCGAAACGAAACACTTAAGCCTAAACCCCTAAGCCTAAACCCTATGGCCAATCCGCAGAACACTAGGTCATTCGGTCTTAAACTTAAACCCAAACCCTAGCCCCGGTCCTAAACCCTGAAGTCTATACCCCAAACCCCTTAACCCTTAACTTCAACCCTTCCCCACGAATACAGCCCTATCATTCTCTGGCAAACTGACGTTAGTAAACAAGTCATGACAGTGATAAAGCCTAAACCCGAAATCTTTAAACCCGAAAACCATAAAAAGGAATGGGCGGTAGAAGAGCGCAAGCAATAAACCCTATAAAGGACATGAAGTGAGGAACGCTGGCCGTCCCTGTCCCACAGTCCCACCGCGCATGGACTTGAGGTTGTTGGGGAGGAGGTTCGGCGGTCGCGTTTGAGGTCAAATCCTAAGGTGGTTGAAAGTTACCAAAAGAGTCTAATCTTACCACATCTTGGTGACAGCATACGGCATTACCAGGGTACAATGCCGCAAGGCAAGGAGGTGTTTTGCTTCATTCCACCTCCAAACGCGTGGTCAGAAACAGGGTTCAACCAAGATCTGCAGAGCGACTTTGGCTCACAGCACTCACACTGGCAGAATGTGTAGAATTCCGCCGACCACCAGAAAGCCGCCACACACCTCAAGACATCTCAAGACAGCTGCCATTTAAAGACCCAACAGGCGAATTGATTAACGTTCTCGAGCGCTTTTGACATGATAGACTGGACAACCGCTAGGTACTCCAGAGCTCGGTAGCGTTCTACGAGCTTCACGTGGTCTACTTCAACTTGCCTCACATGCATCTCTCCATCCTACTGAGCCGTGAAACATGGTCTGGCCACTTGAAACTTGTTTGCCATAGGTTTATACTGGCTAGCAGCTTGAGCCCACGATGCGGGTATGAGCCTGCAAAACTGTTGTTCAGAACGAAGGCCTTCTAGCCAATCTCACGTTTGAGTCTTGTCAGCTATGACGTGTGTGTTTGCACATGTTTGCACTCACACAAGGTGGCTCCTACTTTTAAAGGGGCTTCTGCAGGTGTAATAGGCAGTCGCAAGCTGCTTCTCTCTTTCTGCCCCTAATCACATGCAGCTCTGGCACCAAGTACACGAAGATGATACTTGCCAACAACATCGGACGCCATCCCATCTGCTTGATAGCAGCTACATCACTCTCCAAGCCAAGTCCGACCTGAGAAAACAAAACGTGACGGAAAGCTGTCGGAAATGGCAGGAGAGCGAGGTCACAACAGACAGTGGGAGGGAGAGAGGTGGAGAGGTGGGGAGAGTGAAAGAGATGCGGCGAGCATTTCCATGCAATCAAGACTTCTTTCCTTCCAGCTGCCATGGCCAGGGCAGTACACCAGGAACCCACTTTGGTTGCAGCAGCAGCAAGCCCAGCTGGGAAGGGTATGTAAGAAGACATCACCTGAGGCGTGATCAGTGAGCTTGCAAACGGCACACCTCATGAAATCTTGGTAGTCTTGGTGCAGTGTTGCCGTAGGTTCGAATATTCTTCCAGAGCACGCAAACGCCAAAGAAGGCAAACGCGAACCACGGTGTCTGAATGCTGGTCGAACCACCTTTTGCCAGCCTGAGGTCGTCGCTTGAAGCGATTAAGCGCACAAAGACTACTACAGCAGTCAGTGTCACTAGCCACAGATTCTGCATCCAGCCAGAATCCAGCCTGCTGACGATGAAAAGGTAAGGAGCCAGGAGCAGAACCCTAACCTGATCTGATGACGAAACCAAAGGATCATTCATGTCCGAGCATGGCACCCTCACAGACACTTGGCTGGAGACCAATTTCGTCAGCAAGGCCGCCGAGGCCACGCTGGGTGACATCGCATTGCCGGCGGCCACGACACCG